>JBAMYA010000016.1:9458148-9477831 GCA_037176975.1 Arrhamphus sclerolepis
ATTTAAAAACAAATAAAAGGATTTTAAAATGAACTCTAAAATGGACAGGCAACCAGTGCAGTGAGGATAAAACAGGAATAATGTGCTCTCTCTTCCGTGTTTCTGTTAAAAGCTGTGCAGCAGCGTTCTGCACCAGCTGAAGACGAGACTGGGCAAACGGGCAAACACCAGAGTTACAGTAGTCCAGCCGACTGGTGATAAAAGCGTGGATTACAGTTTTAAAATGATCCTTTGATAAAATAGACCTTAGTTTAGCCAACTGTCTCAGATGATAAAAACTAGATTTCACCACTGCACTGATCTGACTGTCCAGTCTAAAATCCTGGTCCAGTCTAAAACCCAGGTCAGTTATAGTCGGCTTCTCGTACTATCCTAGGGGGCCTAAATCAGAAGGAGACAATCCTCTTGTGACACTGGGACTAAAAACAATCACTTTTGTCTTTTTTTTCATTAAAAATTAAGACATTTAGAACCATCCGGGCTTTCAGTTCTTCAAAGCACTTTGTTAATGTTTTCAAGGAGGTGGCATCCTCCTCTTTTAGGGGCACAAAAGCCTGAGTGTCATGAGCATGACAATGAAAGGCTATATTGTACTTTCTAAAAATTAAGCTAAGAGGCAGCAAGTACAAGGAAAAAAACAGAGGGCCAAGTATTGAGCCCTGAGGGACGCCACATGACAAAGGTGCAGAGGACGACATGAAGTCATTGAGACCAACACAAAAAGATCTCTGAGCCAGGTAAGATCTGAACCACTCCAGGGCCATTGTGTGGATGCCAACACAATGCTCTAAACGAGTTATAAGATAGTGTGATCCACAGTGTCAAAGGCAGCTGTTAAATCTAAAAGAACTAGAATTATGTAGTTCCCTGAATGTGTAGCCAGGAGGATGTTGTTAAAAACTCTTAACAGCGCAGACTCTGTGCTATGAAGAGACTTAAAACCAGACTGAAAAACCTCAAGGATATTATTTTTATCTAAAAGGGCTTTCAGTTGACCATAAACAACCTTCTCCAAAATTTCTGGATAGAAAAGGAAGCTTGGAAATAGGCCTAGAATTTGAAAGGACAGTATGATCCAGGCCAGGTTTTTCAATCTGTGGTTGAACTATTGCATGTCTTTAGGGACCACACCTGAAGTCAGACTGCTATTAATAAGAAAAGGAACTGATGGTCCCAGAACAGAAATGATTTCTTTAAACAAAATCGAGGCGGAACAGGATCAGTGGGGGAGCCAGAGGGCTTCAGATGACCAACAATCTCATATAAACATGACCAAGTCACAGGCTCAAACTGATCAAAAAAAGCAGAGTAAGGAACAGAGACTGAAGGGTCAAAGGCAGGAGGCAGAACATGAGCCCTCGTATTAGTCACCTTGTCCATAAAAAAGTTAAGAACCTTTCACATATCTCAGGAGAAGGATCAATACAGGCAGACTGAGACGTATTGAGAACACGATCGACAATATTAAATAATACACATGGCTTATGACAGTTCAGTAGAATTAAATTGGATAAATGTTGCCTTTTAGCATCTCTCACAACTGTCTGATATTGGTGCCAACAGTCTTTTAAGATTTGAAGCAACACCTGCAACTTGTCCTTCTTCCACTTACGTTCAGCTTTCCTGCACTCTCCTCTGACAGCACGAGTTGTATCATTCAGCCAGGACTCAGTTTTTGTTTTTGGCTGCCTGTTTTTTATTGGAGCTACAGCATCTAGTACAGCTTGGCAGGGTGAATGAAACCATGAACTGAGCCCCTCTGTATCTGAATATGCAGACTCAGGAATGACACAGTTTTGGCTGAAAAAAAGATGAAAAATGTTCAGCAGTGGAAGGATTTATGGTACGGCATCTCCGGGCAGGAACGAGAGGTTTAAGACTTTTACAAGGCGGGGCAACGTTAAATAATACAGGTTTATGATCTGAGAAGACGGCATCACAATCTATCAAGTTAAAAACAGACAACCTAAAAGATAAAATTAACTCCAGCGTGTGCCCACGTTCTTGAGTGGCCTCAGACACCCATTGTAAAATGTTAAAAGAGTCAATTAGGTTTAAAAAGTCCTTAACCATTGGTTTTTCAGGACGACACACATGCAAGTTAAAATCTCCAACAATAAGGATCTGGTGATATTTTGGCGTGATTTCAGCCAGTAGTTCAGAGAAGTTGAGCTCAAAAAAGTCCCACCTGCTCTGATTGGTTGGTTCCTGTGGCATGACTAGTGGTCTTCCCACAATCGCTTGGCTGAAATTAGAAGTTCAGAAAAGCTCCAGCTCAAGATGAAAAGTAAAAAAATAAATAAATAAAAATAAGATACAATTATTTTCCTCAAAGGACTGGCAAAGTAATCCTCACTTCTTTTTCCACCCCTCCATATTAGATTTTTGAAACATTCACAACATGAAACCTCAACTTTCATGTTGTGAATGTCTGTTGATGAGAAAGCAGCCGAGCTGTCTGCATAATTGCAATTGTGTCCAGTCACGTCCTTTGTATTTTCTTGTGCATAAGTGCAAGTGATAGTGAATGTGTCCCTCAACAGCCGTCTTTCACCATCTAACCTAACACGCTGTATTAACTCAAGAAACCCTGATCTTTTTCAGAGAGGACTAGAATCAGTGACAGTGGAACACGAAAGGACAGGACAGATAAAGACAAGAGACAGACGTTGGTGTTGAATGTGGTGTCCTATGGTGTAAATAGATAAATGTATGGCAGTTTAAGCTGTGATCTGTATGTGACCCTCGTGTCCACCAGAAATGAAGCTGTTCAGCAGTCAGTCATGAAGCAGTGATGTTGACCTCCAACACTTATGTACTAGATTACCCTCCAGGTCTAGCAGGAGCCATGCAGCCCAGCCGTGGTCATGTTCCTCACATTGTTTCCACTCATTTCATGGGTTCGGTGACCCTAGAGCAATCCATACTCAACAAATTAAGTAAATGCTTTACGTGCTTGGGATCACTGTCCTGTTGCATGACCCAGTTTCAGAATGTCCTTCACATGCTCAGATTTCAGAATACTCTGGTATACAGAGAAGTTAATGCTTGACTGACTGCAAGGTGCGCAGGTTCTGTGGCTGCAAATTAATGCCATATCATCGCCCGTCCACCTCTGTGCTTGACAGTTGGGAGAAGATGCTTCTGTTGATATGCAGAATTATGACCAAACATCTCCACTTTGGTCTCATCTGTTCCGAGGACATTATTTCAGAGGTCTTGTTGAAAACCCTAAACTGTGATACCATGTTTCCACTCAGCCTTTTTTCATTTCAGCTGAATTTGGTCGGTTCAAAAAATACTTTATTATTCCCCAAAGGCAATTAATTGTTGCAGTAGTTGTCACTGATTAAGTTTCTTCAGTGAATCCTAACAGATGGTCATATCTGTGTACAGGAATGATCTGCCGTAGCTGTCTGTGTTGCAGTGGACCTGAAGAAACCTCTGACAGGAAACACTGTCGCTGAATCACTGTGTTGTGTAGAGGATGTTCAGGGTTGTCCATGATGTTTTTCATTTAAATAAGTATCCTCCGTTGCATAATCAGCTCCAGAAGCTCCGCAATAGACACCCTGGACAGTTTGTTTTAGGGACTGTTCATCAGTTTACTCAGTTTCTTCAAGTCACTGGTTCTGATGCTGCTCCCAGAACAGATGATTCTAGATCAGACTGAACTCTCCACAACAGACTTATAGAAGACATGCAACATCTGGCATGAACATGGACTCCAGATTGTTTGGAAATGACCTGACAACCCTTCACAAAGAAAACCATAGCAACAACGGTTTCTCAAACATTAGTACTCATGTCTTTTTCAGGTGCTCATACTTGCCGATTATTAGTTAAACATGCACATTTAAATAATAGCATCTGACTGCTACTTCCCTTCTCAAGTCCTATAGTAGCAGTAATGGGGTTTGTGGGTTTTTAAACACAGTTTTCATGTTTTGGATATTAGTGTTATTGCTGAGATATATGAGGCCCAGATGATTTTTGATTATGTCCTGATATGAAATGCCTTAGAACCAAAACGGTTTGCACTTCTTAATATGATCAAGTCATGTGTTGCTTACTGATGCTCTTTTTTGAAAAGGTTCAATTCAATTCATTTCAGTTCAATTATATAGTGCCTATTTATGACAAGTCATCTCTAGGCGCTAAGATTATGTGTCTTGATCTTGTAGATCAAACAAATCTCTAGAGTCAGAGATGTCATGTCCAGAGCTGATTCAGAAAAGCTCATCAATGCCTTCGTCTCTAGCAGACTTGACTACTGTAATGCTCTTTCATCTGGTCTTCCCAAAAAGACAATCAGACAGCTTCAGCTCATCCAAAACGCTGCTGCCAGAGTCCTAACAAGAACCAAAAAAACTGAGCATATTACTCCTTTTCTGAGACCCTTACCCTGGCTACCAGTTACCTACAGGATAGACTTTAAAGTGTTGTTCTTAGTTTACAAATCACTTAATAATATGGGGCCAGAAAACATGTAGATGTAGATCTCTGAGATCTTTAGGTTGCAGTCAGCTGGTAGAACTTCCAGTTAGGACCAAACTGTATGAAAATACATTTAGATGTTCTCCAACTCCAGACACTTTTAAAGTTAAACAGAAAACTCTGCCTTTCTTGAATTGGATTTTACTGCATTGTTTTTACTGTTCTTTGTTTTAATCCTTTTTCTGTCCAATTATACAGAAATTATTTTTATTTTTATTTTATTATTATTATTTCTTCTTATTATTATTTCTTCTTATTATTTTTAATGAATTTGTAAAATCTTAATGCCTTTGTGATGCATTTTGAGTTGCCTTTGTGCATGAAATGTTCTATATAAATAAACTTGACTTGCCTAAATCATTGTTTGATGATTTACATTATAAGTGCATAAGGTCTATTGACAGTTGAGGAGAAAGATATTTTGAAATTGGATGAGGCTATTTGGATGACTTGTTTGGATGACTTGTACCATATCACACAGAGATTTCTTCAGATTCTCTGATTTTTATTACTATTATTATTTTTATATTTTTTTTTTACAAAGGATTTTTTTTCTTCTCTATAGTACTTTGAGGCTTTATGTTGACATATGACAGTACATTCCCACTGACGTAAAACTATCTTCTATAAACAGAGTTATTATTCTGTCAGAAGACTTTGATTGGCATGTCTAGCGGAGTATGGTTTAAATCAGACTGAGAAAATCTGGTTTGTCATCTAATGGATGTTAAATTTATTTCAGTTCTTGGAAAGTTAAATGGGTTGCAACATAATCATGAAGGGCGAGAGCTGTCAAAATGAGAAATGTCTGATTGAGAAAATCTGTAGTCCATCCTTTATCAAAAACACATCATAAAAACATTTACATATAATAATAGCAGAGGCCAAGATGACGTAAAACACAATAAATTGGAGTTTTATGGATAGCAAGTGAAGACAGACTGTGGTCTGTGAAGCTGAGGGAATCCAGAGGTGCCACTTGGGGGCAGTGTTGGTTTGATGATGTGCAGTAAACTTCATCTGAGCATGTATCCCTCACGTGAATGTTCCTGGGGTTTTCCTCCAAAGTAAAGCATCAAAACCAACAAAGCTATGATCTTATTGTTACTCTAGTGAGGATCAACACTTTCCAACACAAAGTGTTTAAGCAAAAGTGAAAATATCTGCAGTGGTTGTATGTCTTTGTGTGGCCCTGCGATGGACTGGGGACCTGTCCAGGGTGTACCCCTGCCTTTCACCCAAAATGAGCTGGGATCAATCAATCAATCAATCAAACTTTATTTATAAAGCCGTTTTCATACAGTTGTAGCGCATAGTGCTTTACATAATAAAAATAACAAATAAAACAACAACAGCAAAAAATAACAACTAAAAAGCCATCACACACCCAAGTATATAATAGAAGTAAAAAAAACAAAAAAAAACAAAAAACAACACACACAAACTCAGCACACATAGCCTCCCACCCCCCCACCACCTCCTTTGACTCCATTCTGAACAGACTGTCATCATTGGCACCGCTGAACCAGGTGATAGGCTCCAGCAGACCCCTGTGACCCTGTACTGGAAATAGTGGGTATAGATGATGGATGGATGGATGGCTGGATGGTTGAAAATACAACACAGTTGTTACATAAGCTCCTTAACTGTTATGGAGACAGATTTAAAAGGTTATTTGTGATTAATTTCCTGTCTGAACCTGTATATAAAAGTCTGGAAATTTTTCACATTTATCATAATTACTCACATCCCATAATGAGATCAAGTGATACATACAAGTATTTCACAAATGATAATGAAGATGAGGATCGGTTACTTTATTGCCTTGAAGTCTTTCTTCAAAATCAGAAGTTTACACACAATAAGACTTGTAAACAATTTGGGGAAGCACAGATGATGATGTCATGTCTTTGGAAGCTTCTGATAGGTTAAATTACAATATTTTAGTTAATTGGAGGCACACCTGTGGATGTGTTTTAAGAAACACCTCAAACACACTGTTTCCTTGTGGAACATCATTGGAAAATCAAAAGAAATCAGCCAAGATATAAAGAAGAGACTTGTGGACCTCCAAAAGTCTGGTTCATGCTTGGGTACCATTTCCAGATAGTTGAATATCCAGCCATCATACTGCTCAGGAAGGAGACGGGTTCTGTGCTCCAGAGATGAAAGCTCTTTGGTGTGAAATGTGTAAGTTGTGCTAAGCGCCTTGTGAAGATGCTGCTAAAGCTGATAAGAGTGTCATTATCCACAGTGAAACGAGTCCTGTACCAACATGAGCTGAAAGGCTGCTCAGCGAGGAAGAAGCCATTACTCCAAAAACAACATAAAAAAGGCAGATCTCAGAGCTCTCTGAGTATATTTTTTGGCAATTTTGTTGTGTATTTGTAGCAATATATGTAGGCAATAATAAATAAAGGCTTCTTCTTCTTCTCAACATGAAGCCAGATTACAGTATGCAAATACACACAGGAACTAAGATCTTAGTTTTTGGAGACATGTCCTGTCTGATCAAACTAACATCTATAATGACCATCATTACATTCGGATTTCCCCGTGGTGCTGCCCAGTGGTCACTGGTGGGCTGGCTGGTGGACAGATCCCCAAGATATCATTTTGATGATATGATTTTAACCTTATGATAATATGTTTTTAACCTTAAATGAGTGTGTGAGTTTTTATATGTTAGTGTTGATTTTATTATGTAAAGCATTGCTCTACCTCTGTATGAAATGTGATATATAAATAAAGTTTGATTTGATTTGATTTGATTTGGAGGAAAAAGGGGAAAGCTTGTAACCTCAGAATCACCATCCCAACTGTGAAGTACGGGGGTGGCAACATCATGATATGGGGCTGCTTTCCTGTAAGAGGGGCGGGTGCGCTTCACAAAATAGATGGCGTCACAAGGAAACAACATAATGCAGAAATATTAAAGTAACATCTCAAGACACCGGCCAGGAAGTTAAAACTTGGGCACAAATGGCACTTTCAAATGTACAATGGCCCTAAAACATACCACCAAATTAGTTACAAGGTGCAAAGTACAATTGCATTAGAACTAAAGTGAATTGCATAATATTATAAAATATTTACTATGTAGATGTTTTCAAAGACATTCCATCATTTCAAAATTCGTGATGACACCAAATACTTAAACGTAATTTCTCACCTGGAGAACTGATTCCATTATTCAGGCACATCATGTAAATGAAGGTGAAACTGGAGATGGCAGCATATCTGAAGAAAGTTCATGTGTCAGTCCCTGGCACCATCACTGCTAGTTATTGTTAGCTATACTAATGTTTAACAATGTTGTGCAGGATTTTCATCACATAAAAGCAGCGCACAGAATGATGTGTACGTCTGACTGAATGTGAATAAAATTAAACAGAACTGTTAATCAAAATTAGCTGTGTTGATAGTGGTAGCACCCATGCTGGATTTTGGGGCTGCGCTTGTTGGAACTTATGACCACACTCGCTAAATGCTAACGTCTGTGTCACTCAGACGGTGATCGTTTGCCATGCTTTCTTCGGACTCCTCAACTGTGCACAATTTCTGCAGTCACATAAGATTCTAACGTCTCACACTGTACAATTTACATTTGCTTAATCTTATTCTTATTTCCTGTAAGTTAAAGCTAATTTTCAAACTGTTGACCTGTTAGCTGAATTAAAATCCACAGAAACATTAGATTTTCTGCCGAAAAGGACACACAAAGAAAACCCCTGTGTGTTTCGTCTGCTTGTTTCCACTGTTCAACAATTTGCAGATGAATCCATCGGGGATGTGATGTCACATAAAACTGTCAAGGTTCCCCAGTGTTGTCCTCACATTGTAAAGTGGATGGAGGGCTCCCCACTGTGCCATTTACCGTCATTAATGGTGATAGACACAATCGCTCATTTATCACAAGAAGTGGTCCAGTGTGCGTGTACAGTGGCCTTGTCCATAGGGCCCTAGTCTTCTTCACACACTGAAGATCCATTCTTACAGTCATGATTGGCCAGATGCGAGCCAGTTTTGAAGGCTGATGGGTTGAGAGACTGTATGAAATGGGCTCAAAAAGGCTGCAGCTGTCTCCATTTTTTTCTTTGCTTTTGTCATGATTATGCAACTCCAGCTTTTTTTTTTTTGTCATAAATATGAGGAAAACGTGCATTTGCACGAGGAAAACTAACCGAGCACAGAGCTTTGCTGTGCCGGAGGAGTAGCAGGGGTTCTTAGAGATGATAATTGGTTATAGAGCTGTGAGGCTCCTTAATTGTGCTTTCATGAGATGGCAATGATTAATGGACTAGTTGACAGACACCCTGTGAATATTGTCCACATGTGCACGGTCCACAGGGGTGCTGAAGAATCCACTTCAGGCTTCCAGCAGCATTGTTGAAGTCCTTTTCTGAGAGCAGGGGGAGGGAGGGGTGTGGGGGGACGAGGAGTGTGAGCAGCGACCAAGAATGAAACTTGGAGGCTTTGGGCAGCACTGTTGTAAAAGGGACTGAATGAGAGCAGGGGCTGTGCAGCCAGCCACATGGGCCGTTCTCACTCTGGATAATGGAGGCCTTTCTGTGGCTCTTAACCCCCTTGTTGCACGCTGGGAACGGACAGAAGTGAGCCCGCCGCTTAAAACAGACACGCACACCCGCTGGATAATTGAATTTAGCACACAGGAAAGTCACCTCTTGCTCTGACCGTGTCCCCTGCCGCACGTGGCCCTGACAGGAACTCTCCCAGGATAGGTATTTACTCCAGGAAAAGAGTCCAAGTCTGGGAGGGTAAATGCGGCAATGTGGTGAAGACACCTGTTTTTTAGCTTTGCTGGTGGTAAAGCCAAGTGGAAGGTCAGTCGGTTGCTGAGCCACTTCAATTCAGTCTGAAAAAGCACAAAATCTAGATGTATGGATGTGAACAGAGGCAGGTCACATGGACAACTGAAAACACCCACCAAGACCCCACATTTCCTACAAGGCATGAATCTGGTTGTGTGTCTGAAACACACATTTATTCAAACCTTTATTTTTCTATATGGTGTAACTTGTCAAAAAACTAAAAAAAAGCTAAAAAACAAAACAATACAATAAAAGGCCATTTAAACTGAAATGAAAGCAAAAAATTTCTCTCTCTCTCTCTCTCTCGCTCTCCACAGACACCAAAATGTCAGTCAAAGTTTTTTTTTGTCAAAATATTATACAATTTAACGTCTCATTGTGCTCTGAAATGAAAGCATAGAAGAAATAAACAACTGAAGTGAAAAAAAGGAAATCATGGAATGAATTTCTAAACCAACCTTTACTCAAAATACAAAAAAAAAAAAACAGCTGAACACATTTGTGGAATTCTTCCTGCAATGGAAATCAGATATTTTTCAGAAAGTTCTTTGGAGCTCTGTTGCGCAAGTTCTCATGGATCACAAAGATGATTTTTGTCAAGACATCCTCAAAGTAAACTTAGAATTGTCCTGTATGTTTGAAAAGTTGTTCTTAAATAAAGAAACAGAAGACTGACGTGCAGTTCTTTTGTACAAATAAAGGCTGACCATAAAATTTCTTCTCAGCTTGGCTTGCCTTTGTTTTTTGATACTTTATTTGCGACATGCACGTGCGTTTGAGTTGAAAAGTCAGTAATGGAAAAAGTTATTGAAATGATTGATTTGTGGATTATCAAGGGTTTCATCCAGCTCAGCAGCTGTTTTAGTACCTCAGGTATCTGCAGCAGATATCTGCAGTTATCAGCTGCAGAACACACAGCAGATAACAGAGTTTAGTGTTGCCTGCAGGTGGCTTTCTGCTGCCTGTTTAAGTCCTCTTGTTTCCTGCAAATATAGCAAAGATGGAGATTAGATTAAGTTTGCTTTAAGGAGTAGAGATGGGGTGCCTGACTGAAAGGAATGATTTGGCAGGTTTGTGGCTGTTGGGGGACGTTTGCTGATGTAAAAGGGAGTCTAGAATCTAGAGCCTTCCTTCTTAGCCTCAGGCTGATGAGCTCAACGGGAGGGGGACCTGGGTCACCGCCTTCGCCTGGCTCTCTGACCAAACACAAAAGGTGTTTCCTTCCTTCAGCTGTGGTCACTTTCACCTGTCACTCAGACTTTCTATGTCACCCATGATCTGTGGAGGGCGGCTCCAGGTGAGCGTTCAAGTGTGGCTAACGGGTCATCTGCGGTCCTTGGACATCCTGGAAGTACACCAAGGTAATATTGGCACAATCAGTCCATGATAGGAAAGTACTTTGTCCCCCAGAGGACACATTTCCCATTTCAGAGTTTCCAATGTCAAAAACAGTCCAAAACAAATCTGCAAAAAGGTTAAAAATTGTCAAAAGCAGCATCATCTCTGGGATACACAAACTCGTCACAACAATCGAGTGTCTTATGAAGAGTCAGTGAACTGTATGGATACAGAACACAGAACCTTCCTTGTTTATTTTTAATATGCATAATTAAAATAATTTCAAACTCACACAGCACAGAGACACATAGATTAGAAGTAGATTTATCCATGACTGAAACACAAGTGAGTTACTAATAGTAGTTTGTCGGCAGCAGTTTAATAAATGTTCTTTCAGACATTAATGAAACCCAGAAATCTAGACGTACCGCGAGCAAATTTGAATTTGCTAAGCTGGTCTGTCTAGCTACTCTGTACTGAAACCGCTCATTAAAAAATCCCAGAGGTCTTGGGGAGCCAATCAGATCAGTCTATCCATACAGAACGTCATGATGACGACAGAGCTGCAACGTTGTAGTCTGGATGGTAAACAGTGGTCGCTTGGATCAGCTCTGGCATCTATAATAGTAATGTTAATAAAACCCATAAAATCATCTTTTGAGGCAGCGCTGAATGTTGACCAAGAGCTGGGAAGCTGCTACAACCTGTAATCTGATTGTTGTTCTTCCTAAAAGGATCGATGATGACCAAAGTGTTAAATTAACACTTTCATAACAATAGTAACACAATGACAGCACCTTTTTTAACTTTCCTTTTGGCTGTTCCCATTAGTGCACACCACAGAAGCTCAGTATGATTCACATGATTGGTTTACATACAAGAACTGTACAATGACCTTGTAAAATAAACATCTACAGCAAGTCATAAATGTGTATGTTAAGACAACGTATGCATGTGAAGAGAGAAAAACTCTTGTTGTCAAATACCATAAAGTCTGTAATTTAACAAAGAGTACCAGCTTTCTCAGTTACCAGAATCTGTTAGATTCCAACAGAAAAACAAGAAATTTGGGGAGAGTTTGAAAGTTTTTGTTTTTCATGAGCAATTCCAATTTGAAAAAACAGTTTTTATTCATGTTTTCTGTCTCTGCATATCCCAAATTTCCTTTGGTAATATCATCACCTCATTTCTCATAAGAGATCATTTTGCACATTGTTGCTTGTTCTGCATTATGTAACAAGTACAATATGTATCCTCCAACTTCACACAAAACAGCAACCAGTAAGCCTTCTACTTCCTGTCTAGCTTGTGAACACTAGTGGGGGAGTCATGTGTCCATGAAGAAGCACCTGATTTGCAAATGAATGTAAATGTTTCATAGTAAAGCAAAGCACTTAGATGCATAGTCAATAGTACAGCTTTGTTTAATGTAACTAAAGTCCTTTCAGTGATCAAATGCCCTTATCAATAGAGATTAAATTCGTCAGCAAGCTCTCTTTGAACGAAACCCCTTTAGAGGCTCGGCACATTAAGTGACTTTTAGTTTCCTCTGTTTAAAACTATAAAAAATAGTTAAAGGTTGAGGCTGATGCTACCCAGTGATGCTCCTGTCTGCTGCGTTCATCAGCCGCTCTTCAACACCCACGCATTTGCGTTTGAGGCCGTCCTCAGGTCTGTTTACCCAGCCGTCTCTGGCAGAACGCACAGTGTGCTGTAGGTGGAGGACTTAATGAAAACCCTGTGACTGATCTTCATTCAGGCTGCTCGTCACATGACGCCTGCATGAAAACACACAAAAGGTAATATGAATCTGCAGATGGTAATCACATCCATGTGACGTCACTTCCTCGCTACACGTGGATGTTTCCTGTGATTTGTGACAGTGGTTTCACAAAGATGAATAAAAAAAAAGTTAAATTAGCCATCCTGTTGCAGGTAGACAGACGGAAATAATCATAATTCGAAGCGATATAAGCTGAACTGGGATGGAACAACCGAATGTCTTTCAAGAACAGCATATATAGAATTTTTATTCATCACTTTAAAGCAAAAGTTCTGCATAATACAGTTTTTTTTTGGTTTTTGCAGAGT
Source organism: Arrhamphus sclerolepis (assembly GCA_037176975.1). Classification (NCBI taxonomy): domain Eukaryota; kingdom Metazoa; phylum Chordata; class Actinopteri; order Beloniformes; family Hemiramphidae; genus Arrhamphus; species Arrhamphus sclerolepis. The sequence goes on from JBAMYA010000016.1 coordinate 9,470,907, forward strand.
TCCTAAAAATGTGAAGTAGTTTTGGTTTTTGCATGTCAACCCATGAAAAAACATGACTTCTCTTTCGGTGTGGCAGTTTGGCCACTTATTTAATTTGGATTTGTTAGACAAGTGGTTTCATAAATCACAAATCCATGTGATGTATGTTGCATTTCTTTGACGGAAGACTATCCATGAAATAATCTGGTGAAAACTAACAAAATATACAGCACATGGAAGCTCTTCAAACTTGGCCTGATCTGAGGAATCCAGCAGAACAGAGATTTACAAAAAATTAGGCTATCCTTAATAAAAACACCTTGAAAGGAATGATTCTGCCTAAAGAATATGTTTTCGTTGGGTGCTATGATTCATTTCATAATAATATTCTATATTTTATCTTCGATCAAAAGTTTTACAACCATACAGTTCCAGGTGCTGGGTCAGGATGTCGACTCTTCTACTCTGGGGTCATCTTTTTGTAATGGATTTCGTGTTTTGTTGCTGAAGGATGTGAGGCCTTCCATGAAAAGACATTGTCTTGATGTGAGTATTATGTGGCTTTAAAATGTCTATATACAATTCAATGCTGATATTTCCTTTTCCAGATTTGCAAGTGGCTCATTCCATAGAAATCAGTTTACTCCCCTACCATAAGAGATACAGGTTTTTAAAGTGAGCTCTGATAACAAACCAACATGGTATCCATGATTTCCAAGAAAAAAATCTTATTTAAAATGATCTGGCTGCATTTCTTTATCATGTTCACACATGACTTCACAGATTTCTGGAAGCGTTCCTGAGCCCATTGATTTCCATTCCAGAGAAATGCGTTTTAAACGCAGAGTCACTTGACGTCCCCAGCAGGTATCTAATGATAATTTTTTTTTTGTCTTGTCCTATGCATACAGAGATTTCTACAGATTTTCTGAATATTTTGCTGATATTATGTAGATGATGAGATATTCAAAGTTGCTGCAGTTTTGCACATTATTCTGAATTTGGTTTATAATATTTAAATGCATTTTTTCTCTACCTCTCTACTTCTCTAAGATGTAAAGGATACTGCCCAAGAGGTGCCCATTATCAGAAATGAATGGATGTCTCCACAAGGTGTCTATTATTGCGAGGTATCCATTATTTCTGATAATGGGCACCTCGGAGGGCATTATCCCACTTATACCATGGTCATTTATGAAAGAAATAAATATTAAATCAATTATTAATACGTTAATGTTGTTGTTGTTTTTTAAACCATTAAAATCGTAAGTTTTTCAGAAGTGACTGAGTGGACTATTTAATATCTCTTGCTGTGACGCGATGGTAACCGGGTAACCGGGGTAACCGGCCCTGGCCACAGAACCTGCAGCCTGGTCGGCCTCAGCTGTTATATTAGGCCTATTCAGTGGAGGGAAGTGAGATGACTGCTTAACGTTATATTCTCTTCTCTCTTTGTCTTCTACTGTATCCCAGTCTTCACAGTTATAAAATTCACCAAATAGGTTAAAGGAAACTGTAAAATCACTCATGTCTTGTCTACTGTCTTGCCGTTGTGATAAATAAACTGTGAAATAACATATGTTAACGTATGTTCTGAGTTTCTGTTACCACGGTTACCAACTAGCGTTTGAGCCAGCACAATAATTTAGAACAATCAGGCTATTTTACCAGAACTTTTTATAGGTGTCCTACAACATTTTTTTAATGGACACCCTGCAGCCAATCAGAATTGAGTATTCACCCAGACCATGGTCTAAACATTGTTGGTACCCAGTCATGTGACTCACCTGTTGCCAATAAGATGAGCTGACATTTTTTCCTGACTTGCTGTGCTTTTGTGCTTTGGCTTCAACTTATTTAGTTTCCAATACATGTTTGACAAGGGTCTTCTTGTTGGACTGTGTCTTTGCAGCGCAGTACCCTGGTAGGAAAATCCCTGCTGTAACCACCTCTCATCCAGCAGAGGACGACATTCGCCCTGCCTCCTCTCTCCCATGAGCCCTCCTTCCCTTGCTGCTTCTCTCTGTCCCCAGCGACGGCCCCTCCCATCAAAGCCATAACCTCTCCTAATCCCCCACCACCACCGCCACCCCTTGTTGCCCTGGAGACGGCTCAGACGAGCAGGTGATGCATTGACAGGGAGCAGATGGTTCCCTGTGGAGGTAAGCATGGCTGAACAATGCTTCCATATTCATCATAAAGTCTCGCTAACTCTCGGTGTCTCCCTCCTTCAACTGTGTGTACACACATAACTTCAAAGTTGAATGGTGCACACACACAGTTATTTGTTTGCTCTGCTTTTTCAGTAGCACACGACTGATGGGTCTGTCAATACAGCAGAGTTTGTGCAGCCTGAGTGAAGTGAGACTGTTGTGACAAGTTATGAGACAGAACTTGATAGATAGAAGCTCGTCCATTCAGAGGTGGTTAGTTTACAGTATCTTGGATGGGAGATAAACAATGAGGCTTGTCTTTTGCAGGTGTTTTCCAGCTTTTCCTTGCAGTAACTCACTCCTCTATAAAAAAAAAAAAAAAGAAGAAGAAAAAGGCTCCTTCTTTAGCCCCCCATCTCCCTTGGAGATAAAGTACAGACACCCCACTCTCCTTGCCTCTTTCTTTCAGCTAACTCCTGAATAATCCAGCAACAATACAGGCCTCTGAGGCGCTGTGCAGCGATTCGCCAGAGGCCTGACTTGTTTTCTGGGCTGTGTGGTAGTGGTGGTGGTGGGAGGGGGATGGGGGTGGGGGTGGGGGGTATGGCATTATGGAGATCGACTAATGCATGAAAAACATTGCATCCATTTTTGTCCCCTTCCACTGGAACAAGTGGTGAAAGGGGAAAAAAAAAGTGTGTGGTACAATAGAAGCCACGGAGCGCTACGCTTAACCCAGCACACCTGGAGCACACTACTGGGGGGGGAGTGGCAGTCCACCTCTCCTCCCCCCCAGTTTCAACAATCATCACCAGTACCTATCAATACAAGCTGCTTGGTTGGGCTGCAGGAGTTGGGGGTGAGGAGGGCAGGGGGGTGTGCTGCATTCACAGCCTGACTATGATAAAGACGCACAGTGAGGAGCCATTCAAGAGCCCTGTGCCCATAATGGAGTCACTAATAGGTGCCTATTCATCATGGAAAGTGTTTTCTGGAGGAGAAGAAAAAAAAAAGTTTTGGGGAAGCAACAATCACTTTGTCTGCTGCCTTGTGTATGTAAAATTTATGCAGCGCTCCATCCCTCCACCCTTCTCCAACTCTTTTTGCTGTCTTTTCTTTTAAAGAGCATCACCAGTGAATAGACGACACGCATAGTTTGGAGTCTTCCTTTCATCCTTACTCAATAATAAACTGAATAGCCTATTTTCAAAAGAGTCCCGTCCAACTCTTTTAAAAAATTTCCTATTTTTTATGAAACTGTTGCTAAATACACAGGTGACTGATCTTTGTTCAAAATATCTTTCTACAGGATGTGGACAAGGCTGATGTGAAAGGAGCTGGTTAGAGCTCAAGAGTAACTGGACTATGCAATTTAAAAAGGTAAAGAGCTAGTAGTCTGTTCTTAAGTATAATATTATCCGTTATTTTTTTAAAAATAACCTAACAGCACAGTACAGTGGATTATGGGGTAATATTATAATAATGGGGGGAGCACACAAAAAGAGCATACTACTTTGTACTCTATGCATTCTGTATAATATAAGCTACCACTGCACAGACGTGCTGCATTGAAGAAAGGAACAAAATATGAAAAGTGGAACCTTATGATATGGAGAAGCAAGGCACAAGGCTTGCCTTCATTCATGCCACAGTATGTTTTTTATTTATCATGTGTTATTGTCTGCATCACAGTTTTGTAACAACATCATGAGTATTGTTGGTGACATTTGTGTTGACTCTAATATTTATGGGAATAAAAATGCCTGGAGCATGCTGTCAATGGTCTTGGGATGTCTATAAATTTGATATTTGTACATCCTACAGATGAACTCTAATTTATAAACCACTTTCACATCACAATACTGCAATAAAGACACATCGGACATCATCCTCTCTTCATTGCACGTCTACTCTCAGCTTCACTTGACCAGGTCGAGGCTCCTCCAGCTTTCTACAGAAGTTTGAAATACAGCCAGTCCAGCTGTCTCTGCCCTCCAACCACTGTGGTAGAAAGCCCAGGGGTATTTTTGCTCTGCTGTGTCTTTAGCTTGTTTGTCAGTGGGCAGAGTCGTCTCTCATGATGCCTGTAGTGGACTTGTTTTATCCTTTGAGAGGTTTGAAGGAGTCCTCACGTCTCTATTACATCTTTCTGTAATGCCATTAACACAGCTTCCTGGCTGGTACGGTGTTCTATTTATTTCTATTTATTATTTCACCTTGTGAATTTTTTTCAGCAGACATTACAGCCAATGGCAGCACGCCTGTTTCCAACCATAATCCGTCCATAACATTAATGGGCAGCATCATTGTTTTTAGCTGATGTACCACTAAACATTTGTTGGAGGTAGTGGATATTTGCTGTTATCTTACACTGCAGAAAGTATCTGTAAACAGCTGACAATGTCAAATATGAAAACATGGTGGCGTTTTAACGTGGTGCCTCTCACAACAGCATCGCTGTTAAAGCAGCACCAAGGAGTTTTTTTCAAGTTAATACACTGCTTTAAATTTCATTTGAAGAAATATTTATTTATTTTCAGAAGTGCTGTTTAGTTGCCATGGTTTCCCATCCCTACTGTAGGCAAGAACCAACCAAAGCAACTTTGGAGTCCTCTCCATATTGCTTTATAGCACTATAACAAGCATCAACAATGATGAGACTAGAGCACTACAGTAAACTCACTGTTCTGACACTGCCATGTGTGTTATCTGAATTTTTTCATTGTGATTTTACCATGTTTTATATGGTAAGTATTTATTTAACTGCTGTATATTTAATGTATTAAAATAGAATTGATGCGTTCAAGAAGTAACTAAAGGCATTTCTCATCAATAATGCTACTATAGAACAAAACATAAAATTGAAGGAAAACATAGCAAATCTTTCTCAATTATGAATAGAAATGGCAATGGAATGCAGAGATAATTAATGATATTTTTCCCATTGGCATTGTGTTAACACACACCTGAATGTTTCAGACCAGAAATTGCTATAATGTCTGCTTTTTATAGATGTGCTTCCACTTGTTTTTAATCAATTAATCAAATCAATTTGGGAAGATGGAGAGCATACTTAGTCTTCTATATCTTAATTCTGAATTTAGCTTAGTTTATGTTCAAGAAAATAATAACACAGTTTAGTATTTTGTGTGTTTTTGTTCACGTGAGGTTGTATATACCCTAATTTAAGCCCAGATTATTGTTAATAGTGTATGTCCTGGTATGTAAAACATTAGAACTGAGAGAGAGTGCTTTACATTTCATATCACTGTATGACTGTGTATGAATTGCGTAATCAATTTATTTAATCTATTGTTTTTTTGTGTTTTTTTTTTTCCCTTTCAGATTTAGTTTCAGATTCAAGTGCTTTTGTACTCTCTCTTTGGCAGGTCACTTTCTCTTTCCCATTTTTTAAAAATCCCCCTGCCCACAGCTGTAGCCATCTACAATAAAGAGATTCAAGTAACGACAACCACTGAAACAATTAAATTTTCCTTTGGGGATCAATTAAGTACTTTTTGAATTTGAATTTGAAGTATCATGTAACTAAATTTGGAAAGATGTGAAAAATTGGCAATGCCATCTAAATTAATGGGATTTCATGATATTAAAAAACAGAGTCTGTGTGCCATCATAAACCAGTATGAACTGGATAGAGCTACGTATATATGTATGCTTCTTGGTAATCCCTTGGTTATGTTGAGAAATACAAAGAATGTTTAGACTTTAAAGGTGCCATAATAACAATTATATTTGCTGCTGGCATCCCCCCCCCCACCCTTTAGTCTAGCCCCACGAGAGGCACCATGGGAGCTGCCCTCGTGGGTGAGCTGACTAATCTTGAAATGCTGAAACCATATTGAAAGAGACGGCATGGACTGAAAAATACTGGGACCATATTGTTTTGCGTGTCAAAGGGCTTAGCTGACAGATTGATGAGATGAGGAAATAACGGAGCTAACCGGCTCTGGGGGGAGGCTCCCAGCATGGCATGGTAACTGGGGTTTGGAGTCAGTACAGGACTCCCTGCAGGCCCGCGGCCCACAGCCGGTGCAGGTCACCGCTCTTTGATTCTGGGTCCTTCTGGGTCTTTTGCCCGACAAAGGGCAGCACGCAGTGGGCAGGGCTGCTTTCCTTAGAGCAGCATGAAAGCCCTTGTAATGGCATTTTCATGTGTTTTGTGAAAGGCTTTGTCAGCTTTTGTGTGCTGATGTATGTGTTTATTTGTGTGAGTGTGTGTTTGCATTTGTCAATCAACAACATCAAAGCTAAGTCTAGAGGCTAATCTAGATGCTAGCTGCTGATGCTACAGATGGTGGTTCCATCCATCTCAAAGGTCTGGTTTGTGGGAAACATCTGGCTGCAAAGTTGCAGTTTGCGTGTTGAAAGACTTCAAAATTAAACTTTTTTATTTCAACACTGTGTATAATGACAAACACATTTAACTATTTAAATTGTGTATTGCATTAATGTCGCCAATCTGAGGCGACCTATTTACATCCTGTCACCAAATATCATTCCATTGTGAAAAGTGTGAGGCAAAAAAGTATATTAGTAATAGCAGTGAAGGTAGTAAATTTTTTGCTCGTATTAGCAAGCGCATCCGACTGATCTTATACATATCTATCTATCTAGATAGATAGATAGATGTTATGGTAACAGCACTGAGTGAAAACCTGACACCTGACTAAAATGTGCATTTTTGATGAAATTATGATTTTTTTTTTTTCATGAAGACACACACACACATATGTATGTGTACATACATATATATCTATATCTATATATATATA
>JBAMYA010000016.1:9478247-9492248 GCA_037176975.1 Arrhamphus sclerolepis
CACACACATATATATATATATATATATATTGTGTAAAAGCTGAGAGTGCGAACAGGTATAAAGTGCCATTTTTCAGTATTTTAAATAAGTAAAGAAAAAGGTTTGAATTTACAAAAACAATTAAAAATAAATACTTGCACAAATAATAGAATTTATTTTACTGTACATTTTCATGCGTATTGATATATGTAATGTCCTAGGGAGACGAATGGATAGAATGACTCAGTTTAAATTCATTCATTCATCAGTTAACCTTATGCACTGAAAAAAAAGACACGTGAGGATACAAAGCACATAACTGAGGCCAAAGTGTTCTGACAAAGAAACATCATATGACCTCTGGGGAGTGCAGCTCAAAATAGATGCTGTCTGTCAGCAAACGCTGCAAATATATATTTAATTACGGACTTGCCAGTGATAAGGGGCTGTCCCAACCAGTTATCAAATATCTCTTTGAATAACAACTGAAAATACATTTTCATTCAAAATTACAATAATAGCAACTTTTACATTTTTTTATTACAAAAAAGATAAAGAGAATAGAGTAAGATTATACAAGCTGAATATCCAGCTCACTTTATGCAAATCTGTCCCACAAAAATGTGCCACATTTCCCAGCAGTGTCTTAGCAACTGGTTTTGTGAGCAGTTTGGATTACCCAAGCTGCTCTGCAGAGTCCCCCCTCTGAGGGGTTACTCTTTATTCAGGCCTTGTGACTTCTGTCCCATCTTAATTGTAATTTTTATAAAAGCATTAATAACACATTTCCTGTTTGTCACCAGATTTAAGAAAGAAGAAGTAATCTGAGATTTTCTGTTTATGAAAAAATGGAGAAATGGGTTGTATGGCTGGGCTGATTTTGTCATAACTGCAAGTGTTTGGACTGTCACCATGGAAACCACTCACCATTTCTTACTTCTCCACGTCCCCTTGTTAATATTATACCAAGATCTAACTTACTAGGATTTCTCTGCACAACAAAATCTGGAGAAGGAGAGCCTGAAGACGAGGACACACTGTAGATAATTAGCTGTGATTGCAGATGAAGATAGACGTCTGTTTGAAGCATGCGTGCATACTCTGGTCAAGCCTGATTTGTGGAATTGATAGGGTCCATTGTTTCCTCAGAGCTTGCCACTCTATGCCCTCTAATGTAATTAAGACAAGGAGATTTATGCTACTTTATAGCAGGCCAGAACCTGACCATATTGTGTCTGGAACCCAGTTGAAAAGCTGTTTTTCTCCCCAGCTGGTCCTGATGTCTGCCCTCAGTCAGTGTGTGTCACAACGGCCCTTGTTTTGTGTATATGTGGAAGAAACATGAGATGGTTGTTCATCATTTGCCAGAATATTTATGCCAAAGTCAGAAGCAGATAATGTTTTGTGTCCGGTCCCTGCCTGTGCCTTTTTTTTTTTTTTTGCCAAGGAACCATGCTTGAGGCATTTGCACTAGTTCAGGATGTCAATTATTGACAACTGTAAGCTATTTAAACAGGCTGCATTTTCTTTAGCCCGCCACAGAGATTATTTCTGCTTCTTCAGCAGGTAGCTACTAAGCAGGGAAGGATATTACTGAAAACCTTTCCTGGATATGTTCATGGGCAGATTTTCCTAAATAATTATAATGTTTAAATGAGTGAACTAAAAGAATAAGGAAAGAACACCCTGGTCATGTCTTCTTTTGAGAGAAGAGGAGCTTTGGAGCGTCGCTGGGAAAGCAGACCTTCCAGGATTCAGGGTTTCAATTATCCCCGGAGGCTCCTGGCTCGGCCCAGGGATCCCGTCGGCACGAGCACCTGGCCGCCTGACTCAGCACACCACAGGTCGCACAGGGTGAGTCCATCCATGCCCACCCAGCTCTTCCTTATTGCACAGCTGAGCGGCCTGCTGCCGCCACCGCCCACAACCGCAATATCCCAAATGAAAGACACGTCAAAACGCTGCTGAATGAACCCCATGTAGGGAACAGGAGAGAGAAGATCCGTAAGACCCAGAGCATCTGTCCACCTCTCTGACACTAATGAATGTTAAGTAGGTTAGCCACTGGTGTGCCAGTGTCCCACAGGTCATTGTGACCGGTGGTGGCAGCAGAGCTGTGCTTTTGTCAGGGTGCGCCAGCCCCCTGTGAGACGTCTGAAATTGCTGGACCGCTTTCTACTGCACACAATCCCAGCACCAAGAGTCGCCATATTGATCCTCCTTGCTTGCAGATTAAAGCATAAAAGGAGCTCTGTCCTATCAGCAGGAGTCCCTACTGACTCCCAGAGCTCATTTCAGGGTCACAGAGTCCTTGCAGCCCCCTGACCTGGACCCCAACATGAACACACAGAAACACCGTTGCAAGGCAGGGCAGAAACCTTTCCAAGGATGAACCCCATTAAACAGGATTGGTCGGATGCTCACATTCATGCCTCATTATAGCTGACCCCGGTCTTTCTCTCTCTAAATCTGCTCCTCTCCCATTCTGTCTCCAACTGTAACCTGGCCAAAGCCATGCTGAGGTGGTCCACCCTTGCCTTTTGTTTGTATTGATAACTCAGCCGTTAACTTGATTGTTTTCTGAATTGGATCTCCTCATCCGCTGGGCTGTGCCACATTGTTCCTGCGATGTGCTTTTAAAGTTTTTCTCTAAAGAGAGTTATGCAGCCAAGTGGTCTCCTTATTGTGCACCAGGTCATGCCACCATTACAGTCACCATTTGCCTTCTTGTTAATAAAACCATTAGATGGCATGAATTAATAATATGTAGGGTATAAAGTTGAATGGAAAATCAGCAAAGACACATAGCTGAAGTTGAACTTTGACAAGTTCCAGTCTTGGAAGATGTTCTGTGGGCATATAGTTTACACACAAACATAATTTATTCACGGTGTAAAATCATCAGAACAGGTGCTGGTATGACATTCATTTGAGCAAGAGATAAAAATGTCCTATTTGATCTCATGTTTTAAAGACTGTTGTGCATTTCTGTAAAACTGAAGCAAACAGTTTTATATGCAAAATACCTAAAAAAAAAAAAAAAAAAAAAAGTTAGTATGTTTATTGTTAAAAGAACTAACATCAGATCCTACACGATGAGCAACTTAAGGCTGAACTGAATTTGTTGACAAAACGTCTGCATAAAATTTTGTTATATTAGGATCTTAAAATCTCTATTCCAAAAAAGGAGGTACAATTTGAAAAAATGTAAATAAAAACACAATGCAATTAAAATCTCATGAACATGTATTTTATAATCAAACTTTATTAAGAAAAAAAAAGGTAATTTTGAATTTAATAGCATTAAAATGTCTCAAGAAAACAACACAGTGTTTAGCACTGTGTTTAATAACAATTTATGAATGTCATCAAGCTTCTCAACAGTTCTGGATCTTCTTTGTTGTATTTTTCATCTTGAATGGTTTCGGTTGGTGACAGGTCTGGACCGGAGGCAGACCAGCTCAGCACCTGGACTCTTCAACTCTGAAGCCACGCTTCTGTCATGAATGCAGTATGTGGTGTAGCTGGTGTTGTTTGGATGGGAGCATAGGTCTCTCTAAAAGCTGTATGCAGCTTTCAGCATTTGTGTTTTCTTTTTAGATGTAAAAATGGCTCATTCAGGCGCTAATGTGCCCCCATACCATCAGAAATGGAGGCTTTTAAGATGAGGGCTGATAACAAGCTTCTCTTTAATCCACAGGATGCATTGTGATTCTCTCTGGATGGAGTTAACATGTTCTCCCCATGCTTGCGCGGGTTTTCTTCGGGTCCTTCCTCGCACAGCCCAAAAGCATATGACAGGTTAAGTAGTGATTCTAAATTGCCTGTAGGTGTGTGTAGTTTTTCTACATGTTGCCCTGCAACTGATTAGCAAGGAGAGCCTATGCATTATCTTTAGCTGGAGCCTATGCTCCAGCTAAAGATAATGGATGGATGGAAATTGATTCATTTTAAATAAGCTCCACTTGGTAGAAGACAGTAGCATTTCTGGATCATGGGGTGATATTTGTGTGATAGAGCTGTATTTCCTGCATTTACAGAGTTAACCACAGTTAACAATGTTTTTAGACAATTATTTCTAGAAGTGTTCCTAGTCCCATGCAGTGATTTCCATGAAGGAATCATACTTCTTTTTTATGTGGTAACTTTTGTCAACCTTGTCCCTGACACACAGAGATTTCTCCAGATTCTCCAGTTCTATTGTAAATACAATATGGCCGAGATTTCTAAGTCACTACATTGTTTTTCTTTTCTTTTTTTTTTCTTAATTCACATTTTACACAATGTCCCAATTTTGTGGGAGTTGGAGTTTTAACTTTAAAGAGCTTTAAGAGTCAAAAAGTGTGTAATGAAGTGTTTAAACCTTCAGGATGGCAGCTCATTCACCTCTGCATGCTACCTGAAATTATGATGCGTAATGTGTGTCCTTGCCGCTGACCTCACCAGGATGTAGCTCTGCACTCCAGCTCGCTGTTCCATGGCTGCTCCCCTAATTAAACGTTGATTAAATGCCTATTAATGTGCACTGACTCACAGACAGGGTGTAATCAGGTGAAAGAGACTTAATAAAACATCCAGTGTGGTGCTCGGGAGAGAAGGAAGGACTCCCCTGAGAAAGACAGACAGATGGCGGCAGGAATCACCTCAGAGGACAAAGCAGAGTGGATAAAGCAAAGACCAGCCACCACTTTGGTGATTAGTTCTAAATTGGTAATTTGATCTGGCTCCTTCCACCTACTCATTATTGATAAGACTGGCCATAGCTGACCACATTTCCCCCTGTTGGATCAGAGCAACAGCACAACACTTCCTGTCCACTGATGCGCTGCACTCAGTGCATGCAACAGGAAGTTCCTTGAGGTGAAGTTTGAGTGAAAAAGGAGGCGGTGGGGTGGAGGGCATGTGCTTTCCACACATGGACAGTGGAAATCCCATCTGCCAGGAATCTCCCTAATCTCATCATCTGAATTGAACAAGGAAAAGAGGAGCAGCAATCACTTTAGACAAACCCTCGATGGGATTATGTGTTGTGCTTGTGATGATGGGTCAAACGATGACATCAAACGTGAGGCAAGGCCACTGATTAAGTCCATTTTCGTTGAGCTGAACTGGATAGCATGTTTTTACATATGTTTTCCTTACTGGAAACCTGCTACTGTAGCAAAATGAGTTAATTTTCAGTTCATTAGGCGAATGACGACAAGTTAAAAATTAAAATTAACAACAAAGGTCATAGAAAAATGGTTTGGTTTAAGCATTATTATAATTATTAAATATATTTTGACAAGCAGATCATTTGGAAACTTTCAAAAAAAATTCAAAATGTCCAAGTACAAACGTGATAATAAACTTGTTCATATTTAGAATAGGATGCAACAAAGCTACTGTACAAAAACCTTTGCACCTCCTTCTCTCCCTGGCCACCTCCACCAGTTCTTGTCTCTTCTGGGAGGACACTGAAGCATTTCCAGGCCGGCTGGGGGATGAAATCTCTCCAGCCTTTTCTGGAGCTGCCTCAGGGCCTCCTACTGGTTGGACATGTTTGAAACACCTCTTCAGGCAGGCATCCAAATCAGACCCCACAGCCATCTCAGTTGGCAGCAACTCTACTTTGGGTTGCTCCCAAACGTTTGAGCGCTCCTATATGATTCATGATTTCTGCAATCAGATCCCACAACATACATCTTACATTGTACGATTTGCATTTGCTTAGTCTCAGGTACGGTACCAAGAACAGTATCATCTAACCATCTTATTAACCTAAGCCAAATCAATATGTTTAATAGGATGCTCCACTGTGGAACCCCCTAAAAAAAGGGTAACGCTGAAAGAGGCTGCTTTATTTCTGTTTACAAACTTACTTATGTGTAGAAGAGAATTCCTGCTATTCTGATCAAGTAAATCTCAGAATTAATCAATATGATCACACAATATGATCAGCTTTGTGCTATGTTGTGGTAGCTGGTCCTGCTGCACGTGAATTAGTGAGCAAGCTTGCGACGCCATACCATCAGAGACGCAGGTTTTTGAACCACTGGCTGATAACAAAATGGATGTTTCCTTTCCTCTTTAGTCTGTACAACATGGCATCCATGGTTTCCAAAATAAATAAATAAATAGAATTTTGATTCATCTGACCACAGAACGTTTTTGCATTTTGCCTCAGGCCATTTTAAATGAACCTTCATCCAGAGAAGACAGTCTTTTCTGGATCCTGGTCACATATGGCTTCTTGCTTGCCCCCTGCACACAGACACTCCTCCTGATTCTATGAATCTTTTAGTGATAATCTAGCTGTACATGGTGAGATCTTCAACGTCTTCTGTTGGGATTAAACTATGGTTGTACGAGATTTGCAAATTGTTGCGTTCTGCTTTTATTTACAGTTTACAGCATCCCATCTCTTTTGGAATTGGGGTTGATGTTAGTAGCAATGAGACTATAAGGAAAATGTAGATAGCCTTTACAATAGATGTCTAAAAGTTGATGACAAGATGAAAATTCCTTAAAAATTAACTTGGATAATTGGGTAATATGCTTTCCCTTCACAGTCATTTTTGACAACCTCCACTACTCACATTAATTTTCCTTTTTCTTTCTTTTTTATGAGATAATTTTTATAAAGTGGCTTCTCTGTTGTGCATTGCCCTTTTAGTCTGTCTGTCTTCTTTATGTTTTCGTGAAAGAGTGACCCAGCCCCCAACCACTTCATCCTCTCCTGTCTGAAAATGCACTTGATTTTGCATTCAGCATAATTGGCCACATCAAAGTCACTGCGCCACAAGCTCCCATGATTCACTGGGAAACTGGTTGTTGTTGGCCCGTCAGTTCACTATTCAGCTCCTATTTAGGCATCTAATAAAGGCGAAGAGCTTGTGATGTATTTCTGGCATAATGTGTTTAATCATACACACTGTGCTTTGTTAAATACAACATGTATGGTCTAATTGAAGCAAGTAGATGAAGACAAAAAGCTGGTCAGACCCGACGCTGCCCTCTAGCCTCTCATTGTGGGACTGAAGGGGTTCGAGAGTCTGGCACAAGCTGGCAGAGAGCTCAACACCAGCACACTCCAGAGGAACGGGAACACACAATGTGCACACATCAAGGTCCATTGTCTTCCATCTTCCGAACCCCTCTTGTCCCCTTTCACCCACTCTGTCCTGGGGTTACAGGCCGTGAATGCGAGGTGCGTCCTAGTAGGATCTGCTCTCTTGCTCCCTGCAGTGGATCAAGTCGAGCTGAGTCAGTGCTTCTGGGAGCTGCCAGGAGCTGTAAAGAGAGATGGATGAGCTGCTGAGCATTGGCTTGTGATGTGTCCCTCTTGATTGATGACTTAACACATAGTGTCCAGCTCCACGGGTCAGATGGATGCACCCCAACCACAAGACCACCATACTGTTCTTAGCAAGCTGCGTGGTAAGGAAGACAAGAAGCAGACGTTCTGCAGATGAGAAAGGGGCCGGACTTCATCATTATGGCCTCTGGAGATGCCTCACAGCAGTTCAATAATCAAGACAGAAGGGTTATTAGAGCACTCATGGGGGTATAAATGTCTCCAGAGTCCTGTTATTTTGTTGCTTAATGTTTGTTTTAGCAGGAGACAGAGCCCCTGAAATCAGTTCAACTCTTTTATATGATCTCATACAATCATTAAATATATGATCTCATATATCTGTTTTTAAATACGAACATGTGCAATTGTTTTGTAAGCAAGCTATTCATTTCTATTTGTGTTCCTTTCCGTCTCTCTTTCTTTCTTTTTTTTTTCTTTACAGAAACCCATATATTTGTCTTTTGTCCGCAAGGCCATCTTGTGGGAGAAAGGAGTTTGCCACAAGTCTGTGAGTGTCCAAATACCACATATACTACACAATATGCTAAATTATATACAATACATGCAATGTTTAATATGTATAAATTAACTTACCTATAGCAGGTTAACACAACAGTCCCAAAACCTATGGAGCAAAGAGTTGGAGCACCTTTGTTAAGATTTCCAAACATTGTGCCGTGGCCGAGATTCTTTATTTGTTATGAATTCTTTTTTTTTTTAATCTTTTTTAATCAGTTTTAATCCTGTTCAGGGTGATGGGAGAGCTGGAGTCTTTTCCAGGAAAGAAGGAGAGTTATAGCCTGAACAAGTCATCAGTCCATCAAAGGGCAACAGAAGGACAAACAAGACATATCAGTGTTTATTTCATGTTGTTTAGTGATTTTGGAGTTCTACAACATTTGCAATTCAGGATAAAGCGTAGAATCTGAAATCCAAGAGGATGAAACCAGTAAATTGATTCTACTTTTTGATGTGATGCAGTCTCTTGAGCCAATTTCAAGTCCACATCAACTTTTTAAATGTTTAATTCTGTTAAGCATTACAAAAGTGAAGCCATGTCCCCATATTAATGTCATGCCTCCAACTGCTAACACAAAAGGCACAAGTATGCATATGCAGCCCTCTTCTTCTGTCTGTCCTCCAACATTCACAAGTACCCAGCTCTCCCTTTTCCTGAAAAGAGCCTGGGAGTGGATGTGCCATAATTAACAGTGGGGTTGCCATGGGGACCTCAGGGTTGTATGGGCTGGCTTCCTGTCTTGGCCTCTGGTTAAACAAACAAGTAAAGTCGTTAGACAAAGAGGCCCACAGGTCCTTACAGCCTCATTTACATCCTCAACTGCCTTCACTGTTTCTGCATTCAGCAAGTTCATCAGGCCTGCCATCACCCTCTGCCATTCTCCACTTCTGCTCTGCTCCCGCTACATCTAGTAAATCACGAGAAGCATTGTGATGGTAAAACTGCTCCCGTCATACAGTCGCACAACTTTTACAACAAGGGTGTTGCTGTCTAAACAGACAGGCGGCTGACAAGAGGCTGTTGACCCAGCAGCCTGCTTTATACAGGCATTGAAGCTCCTGTATGGTCACCTGGGACACGAGCTGCAATGTGACGAAGCTGGTCAGAAAGCAACACTGCAGCGCTTGGATTTAAATCTATAATATATGTGCTGTTTGTGAAAAAACAGTTAACCATGGATCTATTGAATATTCAGAGGAGCCTAGACTGGCAAAATGTATAAAATGAAGTTGGTCCTGTTTCATCTGTTTTTGAAGGACCCTTACCAAGAGGTCCACAGACCAAATGCTGCTTAGACTTACAACTTGTCAGAAACATGTGACTACCATTGCCAAATTCCAAACAATTTGCCTTAAAATTTTATGAACTTGACATCAAAGGCCTCCTTTACGCTGCACAATTTCTACAGTAACTGTAAATCGTAAATTGAGCTGCTTACACTTGAGAACCAATTTGGAGTTACAATGAATGAATCTTTCACAGCATCCATCCATCCATCCATCATCTATACCCGCTATTAACTGTTCAGGGTCACGGGGGTCTGCTGGAGTCTATCCCAGCTCACTTCGGTCAAAAGGCAGGGGTACACCCTGGACAGGTCGCCAGTCCATTGCAGGGTCTTTCACAGCAGTCAGCTCAAAATCATGCAGTGTAAAAGGAGTGTTATATTATTGTTGATGTTTTCAACTGTGAATTAAAAAAAAAAGTATCTTGAATTCACCGTTGTTAATTCACACCTCTGATTGGCAACTTTTTCAGTGATGAGGGCTTTATGGGTTCAGTTTGGAAGCTATGATATCAACATTAAAGATCAATATACCGGTACATTTTCTTCTATTTTCATCATTATTTGACATTTGAAATAAATAATCCCCATGTGATCAATATCACAAAATGAATTAATTATGCACAGTTTGTCCATCATTATTTGCAACCAGATCTTTGAGTATGTGCAGGTGGTTCCTTACCAGAGGCTGCTATGGAGTATGGAGTGCTGAGATGCCTCTCAAATTATATGCCTATAAATATCATACAAATATGGTAAAAATGTAATCGATGCAATGTTTAATGTTTAAACTTTCTGTGTCACAGCTACAGTACGTTGGGTTGTTAATTCAACCAAACATGTGTGAGGATTCTGGCTCTAATGCCGTCCATAGTAGGTTTTCATGCCTAAACCCATCCACTTTGATTTGAAAAAAAAAAAAAGTTTTTAATTAATAGTAAGGTTTAAAGAAAGGTATAGGTAACAAGTACAAAAAGCAGATGTCCCCTAATTTGCTTTGAAGTTTTGATTCAAATGAAGCAGAGTTTCTGAAAATATGAAGTGAGCTCCCAAACCCTTTATTGACCTCACCTTGATCCAAACAAAAACAAGCAAATACAGAAATGTCTCATGTCAAACAACCAACATTTGTAAGCCTTGATTGATAGTGTTTTTAGATGTATGGCAGTGGTGTCTTCTTGCTGTGCTGAGCAGTTTTAGGGGTTGAGTCGGGCCCTCTGGGGCTGCAAAGCCTGTAAATCGGGGTCATTGTCTAACAATCGAAAGTAGAAAGTTGCTCTGAATGCTAAGCTGCATCTGAGCCTGGCTTCTGACACGAGCTGATAATCAGATTTACTCCCCTGAATCCGCTGGAGTCCACAATGCGCCCCACTGTCGTCGTCCCCCACTTTGCCTCTCACCAGCATCCCGACCCCCTCTCCTCCCCTGCAGCAAAGCTAATTACACCCCACAGAAACACAAATCTCCATGATTTAAAAAGTCACTCTTTTTTCAGGGGTTTAACCTTGTTAGGCCGTAAGCCTGGCTTTCTTGTTCATCATCTCTGTGAAGAATTCTCTGTTCCTGCAGACTCTGGGACATAGACACACTTCTGTCTTTGCTCGAAGTCGTCCGCCTGTCAGAGGGTTCACTTGGAGGCAGTGTAATTAAGTGTGTGTGTGTGTCCGTATAACTGCTTATGTATGCTTGTGTGTGTGATTGTGTGTGTGTGTGTGTGTGATTTTAGAGGTAAGGGGGTGATGAGGGAGCACACGCAAGGCTGTCCTCCACAGGCCATCTGGGACTCTGACTAACTAATAGACTTCCTATATTCATGGAGAAGTGCTACTTGTACATCTCAATCAGAGAGCTGTTGATCACAAACAGGCCTGTAATGACATTAGCCAGTTCTGGCTGTGTGAGGACAGCGTGTGGGTTGCCTGACGCCAGGAGGTCAGCCTGTTTCCTGGGGGCCTGCAGCGACCCACGCGAATTTTATGGGAGTCTGCGGAAAGCGCACTCCTATCTACTGTCAATTGCTGTGACATCTCACAGTAAACTTTAATCCATTTTCCAGTGACAAACCAGTTTTGGTTGACCTCATGTAAATACTGTATTGAAGCAGCACTTGCAACAAACCACATGCAACCTTCATCTTCTGAATGATCTTCATTATATAGTCTGTTGTAAAACTACTCCCCATCCTTGACATCTAACTTAGTTTTGCAACTTGAAATTTAAATATGTTCTGGGATGTAATAGACTGACACTGATCACATAAAAGAACACAAAATGGTTGACACAAGATTGCTGAAGTGGCTTATAAGAAAAATATGCAGGCCCTTTATTAAGATTTGATGCTACAAGTCACCTTCATCAGTCACACAATTGTTTTCTTTATAGTCAGATGTGTACAATCATAACATAAAAATGGCGAAACCCCAGTGATGTCACCCAATTTTTTGTTAAAGAGGAATCTGAATGGTGCCTTACTGGGAGAAGATGACCCTAAATGAGCAAAGCAAACAAGCCCTGCAACTGGTTGGTACCTGCTCGCGTAACTCAACACAAACAATTTTTATGTGAGCGAACTCTTCTGATATCGCTTAGTAGTAGTGACAAGGCTAAACAAAACCAAGCAGAACTGTGATTAAGAATTGTCAGGAATGTCAGTGCTCAGTTAACTGACTGTTGCTTGGGGGTTCTCAAGGCTCTGTTGGAGGTCAAGGCAAAGTTAGTAAAACTGAAAAGGTCCAGGCCAACCCGCAGGGTGGCTTGCCTCCAACTGTTGACATGCCTAGTGACTGAAGAACCAGATGCCGTGCCCTGGTGACAGTGAGCAGCCTTTGGTCATGGGCAAAAGTAGCTGGTGCCTGCTGCTTATCTGACCTTTGTCTTTGGACCCTCTCAGGCCAAACTGGATCAAGTTTCACCGGTCTATTAGAAGAATAAGCCCCACAACAAGACGTATTATCTTAAAATAAGAGTGATTGTACTCTGTCAAGTCAGTTTTATAGAAAGTGCTAAACTCTGAGTAGCTACAGTGATGACAGCTAGCTGTTAACACAACAGACTGCACTGCTGCTGTTGGTCAAAAAAAACACACTCCTAACTATGCATAAATTTGTGGCTTTATATGATCTTAGCTGATGATTTAATGAGTTAAATCAAAAGTCACTGCCTGTAAAGTTCTGATGTGAAATCTAGGTGCAGTGACCAAAACAGTTTGTTTGTGTCTAGCTGCAAATATGTTTAAATCTGCTGCAAATTTGGATATTTGAACATGGAGGTTACTTCCCTTCCCTTTGGTGCCAGTGTATAGTGGTCATTTATGGAACTGCATGTCTCCAAACTTCTTGGACCAAGTCCGTTTAGCAAACCAGTGGTAGCTCCTTGGTGCAAAGTTCTGAATTAATGGACAGGCATGGTTACTTTAGGCATTATGCTTACTTAATCATCAAGAATTATCATCAAGGATTATGACAGGTTATAAGATAAGATCGAAAAACTATTAATGAATTTGAATTTCTGGATTTTAAAAACACTGTTCAGTGTAGTATGTAATAGTAAACTCAAAAGAATAGGACAGCACCAAAACGTATAACCCAGGTACAAAGACAATTAATCTTAAGGCTGAAGATGGCCATAAAGAAGCTCCAAAGCTCCGCAGCAGAGATCTGATTCTCTGTCCATGGCACTTGAAGTCATAAACTCTGCAAAGCTTGGCTTTATGGAGGAGTTGCCAGCTTTAGTTCTTTCATGTTTGAATGACAGAATCCTGACTGGATTTAGGTGTTTCCATTTAAGATTGTGAGATGTGTGCTTAAAAGGAATGTAAAGATTTCCTGTCACCCAAAGCCAATTTTTTTTAAAAATCAATATTTTTTACTCAAATATTGAGTGTTAAATTTTGAAGCATATTCCACCCACAGCAATGATACACAACTCCAACATTTGCAGAGACTTGTAGCGTGGATACCGTTTTCTTTCTCAAAATTGTGTCTTGGTGCCACCAGACTAAGCTCAATGTTCCTGATGCTCTTCTCCCAAAGTTTGTTCCAGTTCCTCCTTGGGGATCCCAAAGTGTTTTCATGATGTGGGAAATATTTAATCTCTCCAATTATCAAAACTTCTTGCTACACAGATAGTACGAAGAATGCGGAAAACACGCAATTGATCAATCTGCAGTATGATGAGAATACTTGGATGTTGTGTTGCTTCTGGAAAAACGTCCAGTGTCCAAATGACACATCTACTTCACATACTTCACAACAGCAGAAGCTGGTCACAACTGTCACTCGACCAACTTCTGGTTGTGCTGCAGCATTACTTTTACGGTGGTGCACTATTAATTATGACTGCCAGTCCTGTTGGCAGTATACTACACACTTCACTGTATAAGCAGAGCAGAGTAAGGGACTAACCCTCAGTCCATCTCAAAAATATATGCCAGAAAACCTTAAAAGGAGGATGGTCAGGAGATGTTGCGACCAGATGTGAAGGAGCACCATGTTCTGTTATTATTGTCAGTCTACCTCCAGATATCAAAGCTCCAAACTTATCTCTGAGGTGAGGCTGTGTCCAACTGCCTGATAGACAAAGTCAGTTCACAGTCATTTTATTTGTGATGTCATACTTTTTAAGCAAATCCTGTGGATCCAGGTGGAATGCAGAGCAACTTTTAAAATGAGACCTTTTCCTTCTAAGTTGGTCTTATGAGTGATCCAAGCTTGTTGGTGTCAATAAAGTCCGAAGACATGTTCTATTCTCTACTTGTGATAAAGCTGTAAATACTGGGAAAATAGGCATTTTATATGTCATTTCCACTGCGATGGACTGGCAACCTGTCCAGGGTGTACCCCTGCCTTTCGCCCGAAGTGAGCTGGGATAGGCTCCAGCAGA
>JBAMYA010000016.1:9524537-9544143 GCA_037176975.1 Arrhamphus sclerolepis
AAGCCCTTTGATGGGCAATTTTCAGGGCTGATAGGGAGGGTGGCATGTTGGGAAAGGAAAAACCCCTCCCCAGGAACAAGAAGTTGGCAAGGGTGTTTCTTTTTTTTTTTTTTTTTTTTTTTTTAACTCCTCCCTGCTCCTATTCTACCATTCTCTCAGGAGATATAGCAGTGGAGGCTCTGGGTGGCATCGGTGAATAGCCTCGGCATGCCGATTGTTTCGCTGGTGCTCATCCCTTTTTCAAACATGCAAAGAAAAAGATACAAGTCCAACCTTCTTGCCTCTGCCTGGTGCGCTGGATGTTAAGGGGCAGGCGGTGTGTGTTGTGGGCGGTGTATATGTTTTGTGTCTCCGGTGGCCTTTCTGAGATCAGCGAGGGGATTTGACTTGGCCGCTTGCAGCCAAATCCAGCTATCTGCTGTTCTCAGATGCTGCGGTTGGTATGGTAACCTGCTTTGTGTGATTTTAGATCATCTCTTGTTTCCAGCTTGAACTGACCAGCAATCGCTGCTGTGCATTCATGGATTAGGCCATGTTGGAGGTGAGGATAGGAGGCCTTTTAAAAGGAAGAGACCAAATCCTGAATAATTAATCGTAGCTGCATCCACATTTTAACTTGGACACATATATTTTGGTCAGAGCTGAAATGAATAGATGTTTTTCATTTTTCTTCTGTATGCTGAATGGTAATCAGGATTTTCTTTCTGCTTTACACTGTGTTCACATAATTTTTGAACACTTAATCAAATATAAAATCCCGTATGACATGACAGAAGTTATTTGGGACCTAAACCTGCGCTATCCACACACGTCTTGATAAGTTCTGTTTTCTTTAAAAGTGTATTAACATCACCTCAGTAATGTATCTAGCTCCATTTATCCCGCATTATCATGGACATTTGCAGTGGAGGAGCTTTACAGTTATTCCCAGATAACTGGTGCAACCAAATTTCACAAAAAAAACATTCATTTTATTTTCAGTCCCCAGAGCATAGTGTAGTTGTTTCACATTAAAGGAAGTAACACTGGGAATATTCCCTCGACGTGCTCCTACATAGAGCTCTTGTTATGAACAGGTTTGAACATTTTGTTGCAATTTGTAGCTTGTGATTTTGCAGCAGCAGTTTTGCTAATTGTGTGATTGGAAAGATAACCTCATGGTCATGACTTACGCCAAGATTTTGATGTTACACTGTAAAGTTCAGGTAAACACGTGACAAAAAAAAAGACGGAAGAGAAAGAGTAGCACACGGCAAGTGAACTATGAATGAAAGATATCCAGGTCAAGAAACCCTGTCTGATCGTCATTATTTACTTTATTTAAAGTCATGATAATTGATGGTTTTAAAATAAGCAATAAAAATAAGTGACTCAAATGTGAGTCCCCAACACTGACTGAACTATGAAGTACATTAAAATAACAGTTGGATTTTTTAAATCCTAAATATACTGTATATCCTAATATTTCATAAACTATTTAATAAAACCTACAACCCCAAATCAGAAAAAAATTAAGACCAAATTCAAAATGCAAACTAAAACAAAGTCTGACTTTTATTCCTTTCAGTAAAAGTCAATAAAAGTCCTTCAGTTTATAAATGTAACATAATTTCTGTTTTTATTTCATATGTCTAATATCATTTGAAGATATACATCAATTTTTGCATTTAAAAAGTGAATTCATAACTTTACAAAATTTGTGATTTTTATTAAACTATCTTTTGAAAAAATAGTTTCAAAGTTCTTTTTTTTTCTTTAAAAAAGACCTTTTTCATACAAAAAAAACCCCTAATTTTGTTGTAAAAATTACAAATTTTGCAATATCACATTTTTTCATAAAAAAAGTGAACTTTTGTCATAAAATATAAATTTTCAAAAAAATCCTAACATTTATCATAAGCATTAAAATCATATTCATTTCCTTTCTTGTAAAATCACAAAAAAGTGCAATAAAAAAAAAAAACTAAGTAAAATTTTGTTGTAAAAAGAAAAAAAGCTTTTTGCAACATTTTGACCAAAAAAAATTGTAAAATTGCAATTTTGTAATAAAAAAAAAGAGTCAAGTTTGACAAATGACAAACTTTTTGTTGTAAAGTCTTTTAAACATTTTCAAAATCATGACTTTTTGACATAAACCAGCTGCTCTCCTCACATAAGTTCGGCACGTCAGTACCGAATCCACCTGACACACAGATACGTGGAAATCTCCTCAGAAATGTTCAAATTATAAGTTTATGATTGTCTCTTCATGCTTTTGCAGGTCAGATAAAATGCAGTGGCAGGCCAGACTCGGCATGTGGGCTTTGAGTTTGGCATTTGTGTCTTGAAATTCCCAAAAAAAAGAAAACCAAACAAGACTTAAAAAGAAAAGAGTCTAGAAGCATTGAAAAGTTAATGAAAGTCCTGTACAAACCAGAGTCTGAAGCCTTTAGAATCAGGAAAGAGAAAATAGTTATTCACAAAACATTAGCCAGCTGAAATGGGATGTACGCTTATAAATAAGAACAGATATGATACAAAAACAACAGAACAATGTTTGTCTTAGCTATTAAGCATTCTAACAAAAGTTTTGAGCTTTCGAAAATCAGTATCTTCGCCTGCCATTCATCACGGTGCCATGAAGGTGATTTCTGTTGCATATGAGAAGGAATGATGAATTTGCACGGTGCGAATGGATAAATTCCTCCTTCTGCCGCCTGTTTAGGTGACATTGGGGCTCCTGCAGGACATAGAGCATTTGATTGTGTGCAGTGTGGTGGAAGACGTCCTGTCAAATGAGACAGAGCTCCATCAATCTGGGCTGCTGACCTATGCGCGCTCACCAGCAGGATAAATGAATCTTCTCCACCGTGTTCAGAAAGCTTAATGAATCTGATGCACATCATTTACTCCACTGGTCAAGTTCTCCCTCCTTAATGAATACAGCCATCACCAGATGCACCACGTTTGGAATTATTGCTCGCGCACTAACACAAGAAACACTCGTGTTTGCAAAAGTAGCGTGAAGAAAAGAGCCTGATGCCCTAATGGAAACTGTTTCAGAAGACAATTTGAGACTTTTCTTTAAGCTCAAGTCTCCATTTGTGGAGTTCTTTGTTCACAAGCTTCTGGACCAAGAAGTGTATTCTGTGGACTTTGTACTTGGAGATAATGGGGCCCTTAATTGGCTGGTCAGTGACAAAAATGGATGGCTATTTAAGTTTCAGAGACAGCGTCAGCTCCTTAGAGAGGCCGTGAAAGGACTGAAGGGAAGTGTGACTGTGGCATCTCAGAAAACAATGAGATGAAGATCAGCGTTTATCAAAAGACTGGAAATGAGTTGTAGTGGCTACTTCCATTAAGATCATCATGAATACAAATGAGTTTTGGGATTATTTCTACATCTTAATAACTAACTTTCTTTCTTTTTCTTTTAAATATAATGCTGCATGCTTTCGCTTCAGGTACTCCCTCACATAATGGAAACCCCACTGGGGAAGAGCCCAATTATCCAGCGAGGAGAGGCCAAGATCTGCTCCCAGATGGAGAGAGAAGGCCCGGGAGTCCTGAACACAGAGATGAAGAAAAGGAGCGATGGATGGAGGAGAGAAAAACAAAGGTGTTGAACATGCTCTCCAAACTGCAGGACAATACGCCTGTTCAGAGCAAAAGCAGCCAAAGCCGCTCCAACTTCGAGGACTGTGAGTTTATCACCATGAGTAAAAGAATTTTTAGCTTTGATGCAGGATGCCTTTGCTCCTTCTGAGCAAAGGCATCCTTCTCACCACCGTTGTGGCAAAACATCCTGGGTCAGTGCATGGCTTTTATTCTAAAATACAGTTTTCTGTTTTCCAAGTTGCTGGAAAACAGAAAACAGGAGATGGCTGGTTGTAAGTGGGTCAATTTGTGAAATCCTTCTTGAAATAATTTATTACATTAGAAACAAGTGTATGTGTCATATTCATTCATGTTTTGTGAGAAAAATAAAAA
Source organism: Arrhamphus sclerolepis (assembly GCA_037176975.1). Taxonomy (NCBI): domain Eukaryota; kingdom Metazoa; phylum Chordata; class Actinopteri; order Beloniformes; family Hemiramphidae; genus Arrhamphus; species Arrhamphus sclerolepis. The sequence continues at coordinate 9,528,507 of JBAMYA010000016.1, forward strand.
AAACTTATGAGAACCACATGCAGGAGAAATAAGATACAACGAGGCCCGCAGAAGGAAAACTGAGGAGCTCGCTGTTGGAATCCCGAAGAGTTCGGGTGTTTGGATGGTGGAGCACCGCTGTACAGGCCAGCAAGAAAATGCAAAACCCCATTTAAATAGTGCGTCTCCAACATGTTTGGACTTGCCACCATTTGAGCAATCACTCTTAGTAAATGACGCGCAAACCATAGTTCTGCCCCTCGCGCAAAATTCTATATTGCGCACGCAAATTACAAACTGGGATGTGACCCCGAATTACAATTGAAATAGAATCAAGCAACATTATGACTATTTAAAAATCTTAAAGGGCTACTTGGGAAAACTGCATCTCCTTTCAGTCACAGTCTTCTGGCTGTCTGGCGACATGGATGCTATTTTAATCTGCAAGCAGTTCTCCAGATTTTTGTGTGTCACGCGTTCATTAAAGAAAAGCTCGACTATAGGTAGATGAAAACATCGTCAGCACATAAAAGGTGAGTTTCTTAATCCACAGCTCCTCTGAGCATGCGATCCAAAAATCCTCCATGGATTGTGCACTGAGCGCATCGCTGACCGGGGAGCTTGTTTAAAAATCAATAAGCTCCAGCTGAAATGCAGCCTCATCCAAAGAGGGGGTAGCTTTTTAAAGCCAGGGAGTAGAGCTGAAGATCTTTGCTTATCTTTCTTTCAGGCTTAATTTCAATCATTTTACACAGTGCACCATAACACCATCTTACAGAGCACAAAATAGCCTACTCCATTTTACGCTCGGAGCGCAAAACGGAGCAAGACTCCAGCGCTCCAAGCTTTTGCTTGGAGTCTGAGGTGTGGAAAAGTTTTGACCATGTGCACAATGTGACAACGTGCTTCTGTACCATTTTCTTAAGGATTATATCTTTGTAACAGAGAACTCGATAGTAAGACAAAGCCCCTGGTGCTACCAAGGTGGCCGACTTCTGCACTGATGACATCACGCGAAAACACTGTTGAAAAAGCAAAAAGTGAAACCACCTTCCAGAGTGGAAATCTTATAAATGCTCCACTCTCGCATCACCGTCTGAACAGTTGACAATGTAAAACTGTATTGTCTCGTCACATAGAATTTACGTTTCAGCTGGGTACTGCTGGAGAAATTTAGTTCATATTTCCGTATGTTCAGACTGGCAGGACTCCCAGTTCATGTTTTCTTGCCCTTATGTTCAGCAACAGCTCTACCTCAGGGCTGCCAACTCACGCAATGAGCATAAGCCACACGCAGGGCTGAAGACCTGAAGACAGTCAAATGTGTGTCTCACGCTCATTGTGTGATAGTTGGTAGCCCTGTCTACCTCATCGTCTGTCCAGACAAAACTGTAAGTTTTCACGTGTTGTTTCGTCATGTTGCTTCTCGTTGTTTTTGTATTAGAGCCATGAGTGAACAGGAAGAAGAGAAGTAGAAAGGTTCTATGCAGGTGCATGGTCTTGGTGGTGCTGCCACCTAGTCTCCTGGCATGCACACTGCATCGGTAAATAGGAAATTTCACACACTTTTGTGTGTCCATCTGCACACAGATATTCCTCCAAAACACCCATCTAAATGCAGAGATCAAAGTGAGAACGAAACACCACTTTTGCATTTTTGAGTCAGATCGTTTCCACCTAAAGAAGGCCTAAATCAGACTAATATGCATTAATCATTTGGCACTGAAAAAGAAAACAACTAATTTTATGAAGTGTTTGACTGAAAGGTTGATTTCTTATGTAAATATCAAACCCAATTAGACAGATAATAATCTTTCCTTAAAAACACAGCAACACAAATGTATGTCCTAAAAATGTGTACTATATTGTAGTGCCTGAACAGACTGTCTTCTATTGAGTCTCAATCCTGTTCATGTCATCTTCTGTTTTTAAGGCATAATATATGAAAACTCAAGTCCCTAAAGGTGAAGTGTTGTCATCAGCGCTTATAGATTATAAAAATCTGCAGTTATGCTAAAGAGTGAGCAATTAGTAGGTTCTTTTCTATGTCTGCCTGTCAACCCTCTTTCCTTTTTCTTTTGTTTTTGGGTTTTCTTTTGCTTTTTATTCACACGGGAGTTAATGCAGGAGAACACAAATGTTCCCAAGCATTTACCAACACTCCACTCAAAAATTGCACCCTCAATTGCAGCACTTGATATTTTTAAATTAGGTGGGGCGGTTTTTCCCTGCAAGCAGGAGTTTTGGCCAGCGATTCTCCAGTTCCTCTCAAGAGCTTAATTTGCTGCGTCCCTGCCTCTGTTAGCGTTCTGGGGCTGGTGGGTGCGACAAAGAGCACCCATACCTAAGGTCAAGGCCGAGGGAGCCGGCTGCCTGCAAAGGTCAGTCAGGTCAGAGCTATCATGTGGGTTCAGCCCCCCATGAATGGGACTTATGGCACTGGTTCGTTCAGACAGCAATCGAGCAGGATGAAGAATCCTGCAGCTGGCCTTGGTCTGCAGCGAGATTATTACTAATGGAGAAGCTTTTGTTTCATTATGGGACTGTGTGCTTTTCTTCTTTTATTCTTTCAAAAAGTAAACTGACTATAAGAAGACAGCTTTGTAAAATAAAAAGATGTAATTTACAGAAAGCATATCAAATGTTGGTATGAAAGCCTGGTGGAAACAGGTCCATAAAAGATGCTTGTTAGGCTCCAACCTAAGTGGTATGACCCAGTTTAAAACCATAACGTAGCTTTTTCACAGAATTAAACAGAATTGAATGAACAGAATTAAGCCATACATACCGTACACATACTATCATTTAGGTCATTAAGTAATACTTTTTAAATTACACAGATTTTTAAGGTGGGGCTTTGAAAGATGAAATTGCAGAGTAAATGTGTAAATTATATATTTAGTAACATTTGAAAGCTTCTTGAATGGTAGGAGACAGAAAGTAACTTTGATATGTTTGAAGTAAAACTGCTCCCGATCAGGTTTAGTTCACAGAGTCAGTTACCATGGTAACACCTCTCACTGAGAGTTGAGTATCCTCACTTTGTGAAACGGAAAACAGCAAGTTTTGGTTACCTAATGTTTCGAGTTCCACTTCAACATACTCATAGTTTCTACACAACCTGCTGTCTGAAACAGACCTCTGACCTTCCACCAACTCAAAACAAATATGTTGCAGTAAACTACTTTTTAGGGATGTGTTGCTGCCATCAAATTCATCTACTGTGAATAAAAGGTGGATTTAATAATATTTGGTTGCACATGCATTACGCGCTCCACTAATGGATTTAAAGGCTTATGTTAAGAACTGTCACTTGTGTGTAAAAGTATGTCTAATATTTCACAGATGTTTTCAAGTGGAAATCTTCTACTAATAGATAGTGCATTCGCCAGCAAATGGTAAAATGATGATTCCAAGTTCCAATCTGGATTTCTTTCCTCAGATTTCTTTCCTCCAGAGAATGCAGCATGATTACAAGTTGGCTGATCAACGTACTAATCTTATCCAAATCTGAACAGCTCACTGAGAAACATAGTGAGACCTAGTTTGTCCAACACAAGGTGACACGGTTGAGGTTTTTGAGAGTTACGGAGTTTCCTCAGTACATGTTCCCAAACTCAGAAAAATAGATTATTTTCATAATGTGTCTTATTTTAAAGACAACCCAGCCAATAGGAGGTCACAAGTCAGCATTCATGTAATTCCCAAAATGAGGAGAAATGGAACGGGTTGTGTCAGAACAGCATTCATTGTAAAAAAAAACTACCAAATTAACATGTTGAATATGATGATCTGCTGTGGTAAACCCTTAAAAAAGAAGTCAATTTTATGAAACTGAGAACAGGGAAATCACATATTTCCAATATTTGATATATCTGAAGTCTCAAATCATAAGATGAACCTTCAAAATAATAACAAATCGAGCACAGCGTCACGCTTGTGCCAGAAGTCCAGACTATAGTTATTCCACTCAGTAAAGTTCATTTTGTCTTGGTTTACAATTAAACTCGCTGATTCTTTTATCTCAGACAAGGACTCAGGAAATTCCTTGTCTGAGATAAAAGAACCAGCGAGTTTTATAGTTATTTTAGCCTCATTTTACTAAACTGTTCCCTGTCACCTGCAAGGATTTTGGAAACTTTTAGAAATCTGATTCCATATGTTGACCACCATATGAAGTGATATTTTTCTGATCTAAAACATGTTTTTGTTTTGATTTAAAATAAGTTCACATGTCTTGGTTGGAGCCAAAATTCAAAAGTTCTCACAGAAAAACATGAAAAACACAAAAAATATACTGCTTTGTGAGGCGTTCTGTGACGATGCTGGTTTTTATGGGTGTGGTATGTTTACAAAGCCTGTTCTGGAAAAGTCCGTCATTTATTTTTGCTCCAGGGTCCTTTTGTTTTCTCTTGTGGTTTTTGTGTACACAGAAGTGTGTGCTTCTGTCGGCTGACAGCCAGACTCTTGTGACTGCGGCCCCTCATTAGTCTCTAAAGGGGACTGACTGATCATAATTGGTCTTGTCTTATTAGACGCTGACCGCTCGCCAAAGGATTCCCAACATTCTCCCCCCGCAAATCCACACGCCAGTCACTTCCTGTCCTCGGCTGCCCGTCTTCCATTCAGCCCTTTTGACCTTCCAGGTCGTCATCAGTCAGTGAGCGCTGTCATGTGGCTCGTGTTTGAAGTCAGCAGTCATTCTGCAGAGAAGAATAAGAGCGAGGAGAGTATTTACACAAGCACAAAGAGCAGAGCAGAATCATATGCTCAGTTTGAGATGACTCATGTCAAAGCTCCCATTGTGGATTTATGACAGAGCGGTGAGCTCATGTACAAACAGACGGATATTATTTTTAATCCTTAATGACCCTTTGGTGCGGATTTTGTGCAATTAGTGACACTGAAATTATAGAGGTTGGAATAATCTTTTAGCCTTTGAGGATACTGAATACACAACATAAGACTTTTTTTAATGTCCGACTAAATGTTGTAGGTGTTTAAAAAGTGTTTATGAAATGAATCCATGATGAAATCCAATGTTTACTGTCCTTTATAATTATTTTTTCCAATGTTCTCAATAAACAACAGCAAAAGCTGTTGACTCTCTGAAGTCCCACTGTTTCGTTGACCAATCAGAAGCTGAATTTTTAAAAATTTCTTTCAGGATTTGGGGTTGGCGTCTATGTTTTTGGGTTTCTTTAGTTCACAGGTGACAAACTCAAGGCCAGCGAGCCAAACCGCTTCATTTTATCGGGGAGAGCACGCAAAGACAAGATTTCAATGCGATTGTCGTTTGATTCAGTACTGACATCAAAAAGTGGAATCACAGAGGTGTGAGAGCAGCTGGTTCAAGACAAAAAGTCATGATTGGTTGCAAAAGTTTTTACAACAAAAAGTTGCAAATGTTTGACAAAAATCATGATTTTTGTAAAACTATTGTTTTTATAAACAAAATTTGTGATTTTTGAACCAAGAGTTGAAATTATACCAAATGTACAGTCTTACGACCCTTTGTAATGTCCAAATGTTGCAAAAAGTGCACATTTTCAAATAAAAAAACTGTAAATTTAATTTTAAAAAATCACAATTTTGCAACACTTGTGATTATATGATTTTTAAGAAAAAAGTCTGTTTTGTATTTTTAGAAAAAAAGTTGATTTTTTTTATTTGTGACTTTGCAGGAAAGTAAATTGTGATTTTTGTGGAAAAGTCTCATTTTTCATAAAGGTTGCAATGCCATTTTATGACAAAATTAACTTCTTGTTTCTTTAAAAGAAAAGAAAAAAAATATGTAAAATATGTTTTTTGGGTTTTTTTTTTTTTGAATTAGCAGGAAATCTGACAACACAACTGTTTGAGAAAATAAAGAATAACTCTAACATTTAAATGTAACTGACAGTTCATGGCTATGATCAATTTCAGCACAGTGTCTCACAGTCAAATTTTATATACAACTACACTGTTAAAGACGTTGGGATGCTGAATATTATGGTATTGCTGTCCTTATGAAACCATATTTTATTTACAATAGAAAACAGAAAACATGTCAAATATTTACCCTGAGAAACTGAAGGCTACCATCTTTAACGTATAAGGTAATATTGAAATTGACATTAGTGGTGGTAAATTCGGTTCATTTTATGGACTTGGGTTAATTTGACTCACTCAGTGATGTGATCGGATTCATTTGAATCATTTGGTTCCCATTTTCCCATCTGAGAAGATTAAACTCCTCTGGTTCTGGTTGAGTCTGTCATTCATTCAGTTCAGATAAATCACCTGAGTCAATGGTGTTTCCGCTACGCCGCTGTCCACCGCTGTCCACCGCTGTCCACCGCTGTCCTTTTGTAGGTAACGTAGCAGCTAATGTTAGCGTTAACCAGGGTTAGTGGAGACGTGGGAAGATTCAGCTCATTAACCCGTGTGAATCAGGAAACACCTACTACTAATTGACATGTCTCAACATGTTGTTGCCATCAACATGTAGCGTTGTTTACCACTCTGTAGCATATTGTTGTTCTCATGTGGCTTCTTCTTTGCATAATAGAGCTTCAATTTGCATGTACGTTAAACCCACTGAGTCTCCTGACTGTCAAGTCAAGGCCACTAGTGGCCAAAAAACCCTCTAACCTACATTTGAGCATGACTGTGTTCTCAGACAGTGATTTCTGGAGGTGCTCCTGAGCCCATACTGTGATTAATATTTCAGAATCACACCTCTTTTTAATTAAGTGCTGCCTGACACCTGAAGAGCATGGGAATCTAATATTTCCAGCCTTTGTCCACTGCAAACAGAGATTCCCCCATATTTTCAGCACCTTTTTGGTGAGATTATGTAATGTAGATGATGAGACATTAAAGGTTATCACAATTTGACACTGAAATAGTCTCACAATTTGTAGATGTTTTTTGGCCGTTGATGGAGCTCTGACCATCTTTACTTACAAGAGACTCTGCCTCTCTGAGATGCTGTAAATAAAGCACATTGCACATTTGATATCTGGCCATCCTCTTTTTCATTATTTGTGGGCAGAAATCAGGCTGGAGAAGTTGTGCTTCCTTTGTGTTGTCAGTGTTAACCACCTGTTCACCAGCGACTGGCTGTGTTGTGATGGACTCCGTGGGCCGTGATCTTGGATGAATGTCAATACTGATATGGAACATTGTTTGCCTTTAGCCAGCCTCCCTTTAATGCCACCCAGGAGCACCAACAAAATAACATACCAACAACAAAGACCAGTTACTTGAAGAGGCATGATCAGAGGTCATGCAGTGGTGAGAGGTGTTTGTGAAAATGTCTGTGTGTGCTTAGGAGGATGTCCCCCGTGTGCGTTCAGGTACAGTGCCTTTTTGTAGCCCCTGTTTGCTCAGCCTTTGGTCTGCGATTATGAATTTATTTAATTATCAGTCCAGAATGACTGGGCAAACAAACAGCCCGGCTATTGACAAGAGCCAGCGTGGAATATGCCCGCTGCATTCACAGGAGACAGAAAGAGACGGGGTAGAGGGAGAGAGAGCAAAGTAAATCTGTCAAAGAGTCTATTATGTGGTGTCCAAACAGAGCGCGCCTTCCACAATGGCCTTATTAATGGCACAATGTCAAGGAGCGGCGGAGCAATAATAGCAGATGATTTTGCTTTGTGAGATTATCTCTAGAGATCTGTGCTAGCACTAAAGCAGATGATTTGGACTCTGGGGGGTCATATCAGTGAGGATCTGTGGCAGGAGCTGGCTGGTCGTAGGTGTGTGTGTGTGTGTGTGTGTGTTCAGAGAGCCCTATCTTGTGGTTTGTGGTGAGGTGGATGGCGTGCAGCCAGAGGCAGGAGTGTCACCGCTACGTGTGGCTTTGTTTGTTCCCCCCCCCCCGGCGCACACAAACACGCACTCCTCGGTCTTTTTGGAGAAAGTCAGGGGGGAGAGGCAGGAGGGGGGAGTTGTGTGTTCGTTCAGCGATAACAGTTCGTGCAGGAGAATGCTGCCAAATACTGTCATCAGCCTTCCCTTTGTAGCACCCACTCAGGAGAGACCGGCCCATTTCTGCCAAATTCTGCTCCGAAAGGATTTCCTCCACAACACCAACCAGCACCTCAGCATTTGTGCTTTAAACCTAAAATAGTTTCTCACTGCCTTCCAAAATGATTCCTAAGAGAAAAATCAACTCATTTATGGAACATTTCTTTCCAACTTCAAAAACTTATAGGGACGTTAGTGTGGTGCCAAAGCTCAGTGCTCCTTTTCTGGGCAGAGGAAAGTCAAACATTTAAGTTAGTGGCCACTCTTGGTCAGATGTTCTTTTCCCCACTTCATTATTTTAATTTATTGGCATCTACTCTTGGTTTCATTTGCTATTTATGATCGGTTACTAAATTGATTGGTAAGGTTTAGAAAAAATACAGTCAAATCTCATTATAGCACCTGCACATTTATAGAATTTACTGCTGTCGCCTCACACGGCAAAAACAAACTTTCCAGAAATAAACATAATATTCCAAGTCCATGTAGTCAAATTTTTTTATTAAGCAAAGAAAAATCTGCCAATCAGGTAAGAAAATTTTACATGGCTAGAATTCTTAAAATTAGATACATTCTTTTTAAATAAGACTGTTTATTCTAGAATTTTATTCTAGATTATCAAGATTATTTTTCTTCTATTTAGAACAAAAAGACTCATTTTCTTAAAATTTTGTTGAGATTTTATATGTTTACATGACCTTTACAATGACCTTTGAAATTGTGTTTTCTAGACCTTTTATATTGGCAGTGACATTGTTCTGTGGTACTTGACAAATTTTATGATTATATTGTTATATGGGTTTGTAATTCTTGTGCTCTTAATGGCCGCCTGTCTTGGTCAGGGGACTCTGAAAGGTGTGAGATTTTGAATCTTTTCTTTCCCTAGTTAAATAAAGGTTGAAAAAAACTGGACTGTAAATAAAAATTTAAAACGCTGTAGCTCTGAAAGGACTTACAGAATGTGACTGCGTGGATTCTTCCCCACAGCTTCCTCTGCTCTGGTTTTGGTGTCGTCTCCATGTGTCAAGGTAGAGCACAGATTTCTCCAATCTCGTCTCCATGTGTCAAGGTAGAGCACAGATTTCTCCAATCTGAGTTTCTTGAAGGCCACAGCTCTGAATTTTTTTAATTAGTTGTAGTTTCCCTGCTCCAGCACAAGCTGATGGACCACCGTACGCTGGTCGTATGGAAGCTTCCATAGGTCATGAAGGTCCAGACGATGATCCATTCATTTGAATGAGGAGTGCTGAATCAATTCAAACTGAATCAACTGAGAGAAGAGAAGCGTTTCATCAGTGATCTGTGAAGGTCAATTAATCTGCATTTCTTTTCTGTAAAGTGACAACTAGAACTCCTTTTACACTATGGACTGACTTAAATCTGCATGACATACATTTACTTACTTACTTTACTTTATACTTTATTGTTCCCATAAGGAGATTTGTTTTGGCACTTAACATCTGTGAGTTACATGAAACAGTTACTACTGTATATCTGCTTGTTAACTGCAGTGCTACATTACTGCTGTTATAACCTAACTGGTTCAGCTGGTATGTTTCATGCTTTTGCACTCTTCACTTATACAAGTGAAGCCTTCAGCAATGAAAGCCACTTTCAGCCCAGTCTTTTCTGTTTTTTTTTCAACCTGCAGAGTCTCTTCTACTGCACCTCCTGCTGGCACACTGCAGTTCAGTGTTTCCCTGTAACACTTTAACCAGATAAGATATGGATCTTTACATTTACTGAGGAGCCCATTCAGAGCCACCAACAATGCCTCATTCTAAACTATTGAGAAATGACATGCTTGGCTTGGTTTGAAGGTCTGCGCTGGTGTTCAGACCTCTCACCTTCTTATCTTGCAACACCACACTTCATATTTGATGGATTTGTCTCGTGGCATTGAGGCAGTAGCTTTGCAGGATCATCTCATGTTTAAGAACTTAAACCCAAAACCCATAAACCTATTTCACATAGAGTCTACAGTTAGAAGGCGGTTAAAACTTGGTTTATCTGTGTGTGTGTATATGTGTGTGTGTAAATGCTCTAAATCTTTGGTCTTAATCACATGTTTTATGCTTGTGTATGTGGGGCATGCAATTTGACATTCTCCTGCCATTATAAAAGGGGGTCACCTCCTCTCTGCTGCTGAATGTGATCTTTGTTAATGAAATGATGCGGCACGATATACAGTGTGTTGATGAGCAGAAACAAAAGTCTGGGATTAAGCGGGAAAGAAGGCAACAAGCAAGTGAACACGTTAGGAACACAATGAGCCTCTGTGTGTATATATATGTCACATTGGTTTACAAAGGTGTGTTTTTGTGTAGGTACGCACACATACACAAAAAAATGTCTTTTTTAAATGTAAGAATCAAACATTCATAACATGTGCAATCAATGTGCATATGCTGTGTTGTATAAATATGCACCACAAGAGAAAATAATGTGACAGTTTAACAGTTGCACTTATCACTATCTGCTTCAGTTATTTCTTATTTCAACACCTTCTGAGTTATTTGAATTACCTATGACAGATGTAACTAATATGAGACAGTAACTTCACCAAGGGGGGCTACATCTGGTTCTCTCTTTGAGATGAAGCAGGAAGTGCAGTTCCTTGAATCACCACTAGAGGCCCCTAACTGGAGGATGGTCAGCCGGGTGGCCTATAGATGATCAGCTTCTGCATCAGGGGTGTCAAACTCTGTTTCATCCCAGGCCACATCATCACCATGGTTATCTTTAAAGGAAGTTTATTCTTTACTTTCCCAACCAGCTATGTTGTCAGATTTCCAACTAGTTCCTGGACGTGGTTGTTAAAGGGGAAAAAAAGTTCATTTTTGTCATAGAATTGTAATTCTTATCATAAAAAGAGTTGTTTGGTTTTTTTTTTGTTTTTTTTTTACTAAAATCACAATTTTTTTAATATGACATAAATATTTTTGTTTTAAAAAATAAATAAATAAAAACAAATTTGTAAGAAAAAATAAGAAGCAAATTTTTTTTCTTAAAATGGCAAATTTCACAATATCACTTTGTTTTCATTAAGTGAATTTTTGTCATAAAATCTCAAATTTAAAAAAATATGACCTTTATCATAAAATTGAGACTTGAAAATCATGCTTTTGTTTCTTGTAAAAACTACAATTTAAAAAAGAAATGAATTTTTTGAAAAGAAATTGTGAATTAACAAATGTTTGTCATAAAATTAGTACATTTTTATTGTTTAAATCTTTTGCAAACATTTGATAAATCATTTTTTTAATTTTTTTATTTATTCTTACATAAACCAGCAACTCAACAGTCTCTTGGCTGCCCTCCTCACCACAGTTATTCCACGCTGTCAGATATAATGAAGTGGTGGGCTTCCAGACTTGCTTATTCCACCAGTTTGCCCATTTTGGATTGACCAGAGTTGTGTCGTCAGCCTATATGGTGAAGTCCAGAGCCTCCGAAATTTAGGCTTCAAACTGTCTCTTTATAAAATCTGAGGGTGATGTCAGAAAGAGTTTGTCCAGTTCTTCTTATACGAACTTCTTATATGAACTTCACTATGAAGTGAATTGTAACCTTCATCACTTCATTGCTGGGTTAGCGTCACTTCAGCTGTGAGTATTAACAGCCTCAAATCTGCATTTTAGACACATAATTCCAGTAGCCTGCTGATACTGACATGCTACAACTGATGGCGATGCTGACCTTGTCAAAAACATGATCTGAAGTGCAGCTAAAGTACAGCTTTGATTAAAGGCAAGAACTCACACTGTGGTAACATTTTTCAGAGAAACTTTTAATGCAATCACGTGAGATATAGTTAAGATTTTACATTCAAATTATATTCATGATTCAACACCATAATTGAGGAAAAGAAGAGAAGATTATTCCTATATTTCACATTTAGTCTGGTAAATTAGATGCATGTGAATTATCTAATTTATAATATTTGTTTGGCAGATTATTTATTTATTTATGCAGGAATATCCAAACTTAAAGCAGCTTCACTGGAGTTATACAAGATCTAATACAGTCATTTTACTTTATTTCTTTAGTTTTACCTCAAAAGATGCCAGATTTCTACCTCACAGAAGCTGTTCTGCCAAAACAACTAAAACAGCTCGATGTTTTGAAATTCCACTTTGATTTGGATTTTAAAAAGAAAAAGAAAAAAGAAAACAATCCTGGCTCTCCTTAGCTTCTTCTACAAAAGAATTTTGTTTTGCAAATTATGTTAAATCTCTCTGCTGTTACTCACCATTTAAAACAAGTGTTAACTTGCCAATTAAAATGGAAAAACTAACTTAACAAGTCTACTTATCTGATCTGGAGTGGAAGAGTGTTACAGCTGCTCTGAGCTATGAACACATTTCACTTGGTAACAAAAAAAAAAAAACCAAAAACCTGTAGGTCTGATCTGGAGTCAAGCACTGGAGAGTAGGAAATATAAATCATACACAGATGAGTAACAGTAGTGGTCAGACAAGCAGTCAGCAGTGTTTTTCATCTGTCAGCTGCAGACACTGAAAGCGATGTCCAAGTGTGTGTTAAATGAGTTGTGACCCGCGGCTGTTTGCAGCCTGTGGACCGATGCAGGAGCAGTGACTCCGCAAGAGAAAAGGAACAAAACAGAAAAACAAACGCCAATGAAAGAGTGAACCTCCCTGCTCATCATCATCATGGCCCCTTTCTTCCTCTCTCAATTGCAACTGAATCGCCTCGGTCTCATTACAGATTACGGCCTCAGCAGAGTGACTCTCCCCTTTCTCTCGCCTTTCTCCACACAGTCCGTCTCTTGATTAACATTTTCTGCTAGGCTTCACACCAAAGGCTCAACCTGTGTGCTTTAAAGGCCGGGTGAAGGAAAAAAAAAAAAAAAAAAAAAAGGGGGAAAAAGCCATCAAGCGCTGGAGTGGAATCAGATAAGGCTATCAGGCAGCAGGCTTTACTGCCTTGTCTTTGTCCCTGTCCTGCACCCACCCTCGCTTCCTCCCTCAATCTCTCACTCCACTGCACCTTTTGTCCGACTGACTCCCTGACAGAGCGTTCCCCTCTGCCAGGGACCCCCAGCCTCCTCCAACACCACAGCATCTAGTGTGTGAGGGGAGTGCAGGAAGGCTGTGGTCGAGACTGATGTTGAGGTGGGACCCACTTCAGCTTTCCCAGAGCTATTGCTCAATTTAATATGTAGATCGTTTAGAACACAGTGAAAAAGAAGAAGAAGAAGAAGAAGAAAATGTTTATTTTTAGAATAAATCTTCCTGATATTCTTTGATTTTGGCAAAACTGTGGACATTCCACAGTTACATAATACTGTAGAGAACCCATCATCCTCATTTCAGATGTCACTAACAGAACGAGTTCTTAAATGAGTACCGTTTTAGCTGAAACATGGACAGCTTTACAGCTCTGAAGTCTAACTTGACAGCCTTTGGTCAACATACTAAACAATTCAACTTTCACTCAAAAAACATGTCCCTTAATGATGCATCCATTTGTGTACTCGATGAATACATTAAAAAAAAATAAATGCATCTCACCATTTGGTGGTGATGGATATGAAACCTAGCTATGGAAACCAACATTTTTGTAGCGGGTTGTACTTGTGTTTATCTCTGCTGTAAAGCTGTACATTTGAACATGAGTGTCAATGGATATTGACTCCATCTTGGAGGCAGCCCCTAGTGGTCATTTGATGAACTGCTTTTTTTCCTACTTTGTCACTGCTGTTAGCTTGGATGTTGCCACTTGTGCACAATGTCAGTAATGTTGTTTTTTGTTTTTGTCTTTTTGTCATGTTCTAAACTGTTCCTTGAGCACCAGATAAACAACACCACCACACACCAACATTCATTTAAAGTATTTCTGTATTTAGGATTTTCTGTGCTAGAAAATTACATCTTAATGGAAACATACATGAGGTAATGCATCCTTGGTAGGAGGCAACTGTAGAGGCAAAACAACAACTGCTTTTAAAGCTATATATATGCTTATTATGTAAGATATTTTAATATTTTGAGTAAGACTCGCTCCGCAAAGTTAGCAGTGATATAAAAGAAAAGAAAACTGAATGAAAAATCAGCTGCTACTATTCTGCAGGTGGTCATTGAAATGGCCTCGCTCTGAAAAAAGATGAGGAGGATCTATTCACTGTTTCTTAGTTCACTTTAGGAGATTGACCAGTGCGCTGATCTAGCCACCAGGGAAAGGGAGGATTTGAAACCCCTGCGTGGCCCCATGCGGGCCGAGCTGAAGCTGCACGCTCTCCAGGTCCATCCCATCCATGATATTTGCAAACAGATGCCATGAAGGCAGCTTGCAGGTCTTTTTTTTTTTTTTTTTTGATCAATCAAGCTTTAACAAGTCAAGTTGACTAGTTGCGAATGTAACATTTTACATGAGAAAGGACGAGGCCTGGTTTTGATTAGGCCTAAGCTGATAAATAGCAGATTCAAACAGGCCCCCCTGCTATTGCAGAGAAGCCCCAGAGGTCCAGAGGTTTAAGTCCAGACTGATATCAACGCTGTTGCTCCTCTTTCTTTTTCAAGCCAATGAATAGATCCATTATTCAGTAGACTCATTCTCATCTCCTAAATTGAAGTGGCAGCAGCTTAAAAGCCCCATTTCTACCCCCTTCTTTCTTCTCTAAAGTCGCCCTCCCTCACAAATTTGTCTACTGAAATATTCATGGTGTGTCTCAGTTTGTGCTCATCATGTAATCTCTGTTTTTATATCTCAGACTTTTGGACCAGGTTAAGGTAATAATTTCATGTTTTCATCCAATTTTTTTTTTTTTTTATTCAAATAGCTGATTCATCACCTCAGTCTTATAAGAATTCACAACAGACAGAGGCTGCAGATACTTTCCTCAGACACAGCTTACATAGTTTTAACCTTCCACCTTGACCCTTCAGATCTTTTAAAGTTGTTTCAATATAACCTTCAGGAATAAAACCTGAGGAAAGTAACTGTTGCATCAAAGTCTTTAGTTCCTAAGATAAACAGATGACATGAAAACATTTTGAGAGCATAAACATTCAGATTTTATTATAAACTGTAATCAGGTTTTAAAGGAAACATTACATCTGGTCCCAATGGCTTCATCATTTTCTCAAAATGAGTCTAACATGAACTTTTGGTGTCCAACTACACATTTAGTTGACAACTAGTTGATATCTTTGCACAAACATATTTTTATGTGAATCCAAGAAATGCTTTGTGTCTCGTATACACATTCAGCAGCATTACCCCTAACCTTCATCAGTAGGGATGGGAATCGAAAACCGGTTCTTGTTGAGAACTGGTTCTCAGTGTTTCAATTCCTTGGAATCGTTTGCCAAATTTGTTCCTTTATCGATTCCAGTGAGCGCAAATGATGTCACCACACATGTTGCGTAGCTTATGCAACATGCGTGCTGAGTCCAGTGCAGCCAACAGTCAATAATAAATATGGAGCACAAGCAGTACAAACGCTCGAAAGTCTGGTTACACTTCAACAACATGCAGAAACATCTGCGCACACAGCATGCAGTGGCTATTAATGAATGCCGCATTTTTGATCCGGACTAATGTTAGTGATTCATTGGATTTGACTTGATTGTTTTTGTCACTGGCTGACGTAGTTTTATTTTTGAGTGCTCAGCTCATA
>JBAMYA010000016.1:9547918-9568308 GCA_037176975.1 Arrhamphus sclerolepis
TATATATTTCACAAAATTGTTTAACATGAAAAGAACACAACAGGAGGGTTAAAGGTGAGCATCATGCTTTCAGATATTGGAGATGGTGGACTTCAGAGTGACAGATGGCCTCGTGGACCTGAGGTTGTTCGCTGTGATCGCAAGTCTGGCGGAGAAAATAGCCTCCATGGAGTAAGTGAACAGCAGCAGACACTAAAGGACTCAACACAGGAGTCACTGACCTGCCATAAATAAGAATAAGAGTGTGTACCTAAGTTTGTTCCGCTGATTTTGTCTTCATGTGTGGCTCTCTCTATCTCCTCTGGTTTGAGTTTTTCTTGGACTTTGATGATTCTCGTTTTGAATATGGCAGAGACTCAATTTCCCAGTGATGAACAATAAATTCCATCTATAAGTGGACTTTCTGAGGTCTTAACTTACTGCAAAAGGGAAATACAGAACTTTTTCTTTCCTTCCAACTAAAAGGCAGCAGATGTTTTCTTTTTTTTTTTCTTCAATATCGATTACAGAATTTAGTCAAAATTGATCAGTACCAATTAGGCTGTGGGGTTTTTTTTTTGTTTGTTTTGTTTGGTTTTTTTTTAGATTTTCACAGGGGGAATAGAAGTTTCCACTTTTATTGTTGGAATATTTGATCCTGCTTTCATTGAAAATTCACTTAATAATGATACATTTGAAAAATGAGCATCTTCAATAAGTGAAATTGTGAATTACATTTTATATGTTTTAATCAAACAACTTATTGACTCATTGTCAGGGCAGTTTAGATGTTTGTTGTTGAAGTTTGAAGTTTGTTATGATTGTTTATTTTATAATTGATTGACATTTTTGGCATTTTATGGATGAAAGGGCCAGACAGTCATGAGTACATGATTTTATTTTATTTCTTTTTTTTATTATAGAAAGAGTCAGAATGTTTGTTGCAGAGTGTCATGTTTGAAAATGTTATGAGTTCTGTATATTAGAGTTTTGGATTTTTTTTTTTGTTTGTTTGTTTGTTTTTCTTGTGTTTTTTTTTTTTTTTTTTTTTTTTGACACTTAGCAGAAGAATCAATATTAAAACTAACCGAAGCTTGAACCCTGCTCTGGCAGACTTTGGCCTCAGCGTCCTTGTTCCTCAGCATTATGCCCCATATGTCACAGATTCCCACACACAGCGTTTTCTTTTCATTTTCATTTTTCCTTTTTTTTTTTTTTCTTTTTGCCCCAGGGTCCGCAGCTTCCTACAGACAGGAGCGAGTGGAGCCAAGCCCACTCTAGAGGTCCCCCGGGGGTCAAGGCCTGCACCCAAAACCCTCACCCCGGAGTGAGAGCTCCCTCTCAGTGTGGACGGGCCCAGGGTCATGGGTCTTTTGATTTACGGCCAGCTCTTTGTGTTGTGCATTAGAGGAGGCCTGTAGACTGACTGCCTCGCTGGCACAGAAAGTCCAGGGTGTCTGCTCTGTATAGAGGCAATTATAGTAATGATAATGAATGTTCATATTAAACCTCTTTCCATACAACTCCATTTTACCTTTTAAATAATAAGAAGAGAGCAGATTAGCGTTCATAATGCCACCCCCTAAACAAGGAGAAAACAATGGCATCCCTCTGTCATCTCATCCCTACTGAACTAAACTGATCCTCTTACCTGTTTCAGTTAATCCTGTTGTCTCTAATCCTAGCTTAGAAGTGAGCTGCAACAGTAGTTACACAATCGGTTTCTCTGATCATGTAAGGCTCACAGATCTGTTCTGGAGTATCCCTCGTTTTCATGTTTCTTGCAGTTTCACCTCTCACTAGTTCAACCCCCCTTCACTCTCCTCTTTTGTTTTTAACTTTAACTGTCCGTCAGTCTCATGTGTCTCATCTTAGAGGCTTTCTTGTCACCTCCCTTCCACCCTCTGCGCTGTGCTGTTTTGGCCCTTGACTCAGCCCATCTGTCCCTGTGCAGCATTGTGCTCTTTGACAATCCCACCTCACACAACACCACATTCCCTCAGGAAATGTCACATGGTCCACAAGGCGCATAGCCATAGAGGATTCCCAAATAATGTCAGAGGAGGCGTCACAGTCGCTGGTACCGTCGCTCCTCCTTCCCGTTTGCTTTGCTGGTGTGGGTTACCGTAAGTGTTCTGGTGTCTGGAAATGCAGAACTGTAATAAATGAGTCATGAAGCAGTCGGGTGGTGGGGGGCAAAGAGATAATGCATGCCCTAGACCGGTTCCCGCCACAAACTGTCTGACAATGTGAGAGTCAACCCGCCTGCTTCTGACCGCTCAAAATATCCTAAAACAACAATCAGTCCTGTCAAATCAAAGTAGGTCAGGGTCTGTTTCTATCCCTTCACGCTTGCATCACTGTATACAGGCGCCATGGTAAAGATACCGCCAAAATGTTAGGAATTGCATAAGTGAGAAGTCCTCTGTTTGGCCACAGCAGGGTGCCAATAGAAGGCCAACTAAAGAAAATAGGTTAGGCTGCTATTATCCTCCCTGTAGTCCTTCACCAGCCCCCCGAGACCCTCGCTGGTTACGCTAGCCATAATCATGACTATGTGCTTGCGCTCCAGCATTTGGACTCTTTTACTGCAAACCAAGTGCAATTAATGATCATTAGCTGCCCTGTCTTGCTGCATCCCCATCATGCCCCTGCCTGCACCATGGTTGGAGGCCAAGGGCCAATCACAACCCTGAGGAGCACTCAGGCGTTCACTGGACTCGGTGGCCCAGCGCTAGGCCATTCTTTGCCTCAACAGACCATTGATTGCTCAGCGAGGAGGGGCTCATTAACACCAGGCGCTCGTTAGGGAGAGGATGACCGTCGCTGAGCCACACGCTGGACAGGAGAGGTCTGTCCCAACACAATCGGCTGTGTCTCCCTCTAATTATCTTAGTGGACCTAGATTTTGTTGGTCTACAAGTGGTCATATTGCACCAGAGTGTGCCCCAGCCGCTTATTCCCCTCCCAAAACCTCCCCACAAATCCCGCTCACCCTGTTTTGCCCCTGATGCAACTTCCCCCACCCCTCACTCACAACCACCCACCCACCCACCGTCCCCAAACGAGAGCAGTTTTTAGCCGTTATTGTGGCGGGATGTCGCCGTGTGCCCACGCTTTGTTTGTCAGCCAGGCCACTGTGAGCAACCACAATGGGCTCAGAACACTTTACCATCACTCCTCTGTAAACACAGCGTTGCACAGAACAGACCGCCAAAAATCGTCCATCATGACACAGTCGTGGGCTTATTTTCATGGTGATCATGACATGTGCTAAACACTCCAAAAATACACCCAAAGATTTAATTGATCCTTTCAGGAATTTTCAGGAAACAAAATTCAGTGGAGATTGTTCATGGATTTTTGTTTTTGTTTTGTTTTTTTACCAGAAAACTTGTTACACAATTGATAAATAGAATCTAGTATGAATCCTACTGTTGTCTTAAAGTGAGGGTATCTCTACTTCTGCTCATTTTTTTTTTTTGCTTTTACCCCTTAATCAAAGGCTTGTGGTTTATTGCCGAGGCTACTTTCAGAAGCTGATGGTTTCGTTTTTTCTTTTCCTCCAGTGAGTTTATGCGATCGCTCATCAGCAGCATGGACTTCCGCTCTCTAGAAGTGAGGCTCTTCAAAGCAAAGGTATATAACAGCAAACACTTCCCCATCTCATGTTTGTTCTAGTGAATTTGTTTACATAAGACCTACTTGATTGCCTCAGAGCATCAGATTTGCTCTCGCATTCATCACATTCATGTCACCAACATTGTCTCCACCTCTCTGTCATCACTCCACAGGTATAATTATAATGAAATGAATACAGGCAAATTCTTTGAGGAGTGATTCCAAAGCACATTTTATACATCAAGGTTTTTGGGGGTTTTTTTGTCAAGAGAGGCACTTAGCCCTCATGCATAGAAATGAGGGAAGCAAGCCAGAGGAAGAAAGAGAGAGGGGTGCTTTTCCCTTTTCATAGATTAGAACTGGCCTTAATCTCATTAAAGTGCCCAGCAGTGAACACGCCGTCCACTCCGCCCAGCCCTGTAATCAGCCGGAGACACACAGCTCATCTCAGATGGACCGGGCCTAGCCTACCAGCTGGCCACTCACAAGCAAGCCCGGCCCACGTTCATGCGAGGAAGTGCTGAGCGACTGAAAGAGGGGAGGAACATGAAAGCCAGTAGGTGTGGAAACTGAGCCCCTCGCCAGGTAGGGGAGGCTTTGTAATTACAGAGTTGTTAGGGATAGGGTTGTTAACTGGAGAGGCTGTCTGTAAAGTTGGAGGGGGGGGAGTGGGCTAATTGCCAAACGGATTATTCCAATCTCCTTCCATCCCCCCACGTAACTACCCCCCCTCCCCCCTCCCACAACAATTATTACCTAGACTGCATTAACTGTGCAAACAGGTGCGCTCAAACAAGACTGTGGTAATCTGAGGCTGTGCTCCACAATAACACTCAGTCACTCATCAACATACTCCCACACATTCAAAAAAGAAAAAGAAATGGTGAAAGCAAGTCCAGAGCCAGTTTTCCCTGTTTGAAGCCCATTTTAGTCCAAAGCAGTTGAGGGCCTGGTAAAAATAAATAAATAAATATATAAATTTGCCCAGGTGCTGCATCAGAGCAGCTTTTCAAACTGGAATTTCACTGTGACAAATTAATAATAATAAAGCATTTCTTTATTTAAAAAGGAAATAAAAGGTGTTTTTGTCTGCATTCATTAAAAAAAAGTAATCTGATCTTTATCCAGTCACAATAAGAGACAAACACAGTGTGCTTAAGATGATGAGATACAACTTTATATTTGCCAGCAGTGACTTTGGGCAGGTGTTTTCAGTGACTCTGGATCAACATTGAAGAGTAACTTTTGCTCTTCACAGAACTGCTTCAGCCCAGACACATTTGCAGGAAGTCTTGTGTGAGCTGCTCTCTTGAGGTCATTCTATATACCTATAAGGCAGGTTTCTGTTTGTGGGGTCCGAGGTAAAGCCTAGGGGACTGGAATTATAACAGAGCTGACATCCTCTTCTAATTCATCCTCCATTCAGCCATCATGTCTCTGTTTACAGTGACGGGCCAGGTAGGATCCACTGACTTAGCAAACTATCACTCCATGCCACTTGAAGGCAGTGTTGCACCACTTTTTCTGTCAGCCACCAAAAAGATATCAGGAAATGGCAAAGAAGAAGAAAAATAAACAGGAAGGATGAGAGCAGGATTGAAGGAGCTGAGACTGTTGTTGTTGTTGTTGCCACTTGCTTTTTTTCCATACACAGCAATGGTGGTAATGAATGAGAAGAGGTGACTCATGCTCGAAGGAGAATCTGAGGCAAACAACATCTTCTCTGGCTAATCCAATCACTGTCAAGTAAACCCATCCCCTCACCTAGCAGTTTTTTGGGGCCGCTCTTTCGTACCTGAGTGATGGCAGTGACATGATTTAGTCCCTTAGGTGTTCTCAGTGTTTTAGTTTTGCAGCCGTTCCTGATAGATGCACATCAACAGTTGAGGCCCCATACAACTACTTCAACAGGTGGAGTCTCTTTTTCTGATGGTACTCTCTGGTGGATTTACTGAGACGTCAACAAACTTCTGCTAACCTTCAGAATCCGTTTAATGCCTTGTAACT
Organism: Arrhamphus sclerolepis; assembly: GCA_037176975.1. Lineage (NCBI taxonomy): Eukaryota > Metazoa > Chordata > Actinopteri > Beloniformes > Hemiramphidae > Arrhamphus > Arrhamphus sclerolepis. Next base: position 9,553,526 of record JBAMYA010000016.1, read on the forward strand.
TCCCATAGCAAGGAACTGGCTTTGGTCTAAGGTGCATTAACATAATATATTGTATATAAACAAATTTGAACAGTAACAATCTTGGTAATCTACATGTATTATCAGGATGAAAGAAAATAGATTACGAATCACAGTTTAGAAGAGACATTATCAATAAAGTGACCAAAGATAGGCAGACTGTAAAGTATCTGGGTTAGAAATATGAGCTAAAAGATTGTTTATACATTGTAAAATATGTCTAGGAGTTAACTTATGTGAGTGTCCTTTAAGGAAGGAGATTGGGGTTCAGTGTCAACTTTTGTCCAATTTTATGAGGTTGATTGCAGAGGGCAAAAAATATTTTTTGGGAACGAGAAGATGGACTCTGAGCTTTTGAGCAACCACTGTGCTGCAACTTGTGGGTTCTTCTTTACCTCCTTGATGATTCTGTGTTGTATCTTTGGAATCATCTTGACACGGCACTTGCCTCCAGGAAAAGTAGCTTCAGTACTAAACTGTCTATTCACAGGCAGTTTTTCTATATATCTAAACACTTCCCTTTCGAGTTTCATCCAGATCAACTAGCTACTCCTGATAGTATGTCTTCAGAGATCTCTTCTTTGTGAGGCATGGTTCACATCAGCAGAAGCTGCTTTTGAAAAGCTCATTTAAAATGACTGTGTGTCTTTTAATAAACAAATGAACTCAAAACCATGCTTTTCCACCGATGCGGAAAATGAATGTGTTCAACTATACAGTAAAAAAATTATGATTGTTTGCTTGTTATCAGTTCAAGCACATTGTCTATAACTGATAAACATCAGATCACGTTTGCTGAGAAATAAATACATTAAACAAGTTAGGTCAATACATTTGCTTGCACCTGTCTAAAATGTACATTCTGACTCCTGCAGCAACTGTTCCTGTTCCTGCTGGAAGAGCAACCTGACGATGCAGGAGCTCGGCAGGGCTTCATCAGCAGCGAGCAGTTGCTGCTGGAGCTGAAGGCCGGGGGGATCTACCTGGAGCAGGAAGCAGCCATAAGAATGAAGCTGCAGGACATTCCCCCATTTGACCTGCTGGACTTCCTGGCCCACCTGCCACTCTTCATGCTCATTCACAAGTCGGTCATCACCAACCCACTGGATGACTACACCCACTTCTGAGCTCAGACGAGGCTATGTGGGCCTCAGGTATCTACAGGGATTCCTTCACAACTGTGGCATCTGAAATGTTTTGTGTACGGAAGATGGCACATAGAGAACTAAAGAATGAATGAAGAACGTTATCTTCAACACTGGAGAAATTTCAGTAGGATGAGACAGAAATAAAATATACTAAATGATGACCTTCAAACTGTTTTTGAATCGCCAGTTGTCATATATTTTCAGGACATAGACAAGAATCAGAAAGCAGTTTCTCTCTTTCCTTAAAGAACAGTGCAAGACGTAAGATAAATACAGCAGAAAACAGACAAATGAGATAAATAATGCATAAAATCAACCTATGTACAACCGAAAGTGGTGGCTGTGCAAAAGACCTGATTCTGTTATAGAAATCACAGATATTACTGATTATAGTTCATTGCCACATCCACCAAAAAACAACACAGTTAAAACTCTTCTATGCAACCAAAACATCCCAAAAACTCTGTCTCCTTCTTAGAAACCTGTGCTGACAAATCAAAACCTCGAAACTCAACTTCAAAACTCTAATTTTGCAAAATGTAAATTTTCTGATGCAACAAGTGTGAATTGTGCTCCAGCTGAACAGTATTTTAGTAGCAGCCATGAAGACTGTTATATCTTATTCCATCCAGCGTAATTAACACTGATGAAGGACATTCAAGACACTGAACTAATGCAGCTACAGCAATTGTTTTGTGCCAGCTTTGCCAATTAGATATGGCCATGCTCTTCTGCCTTTTGTGCACGCTTGACAGACTGCCATAGAAGGAAACATAATGGATCCTGACAGGCAGCAGAGCTGCGCTGTTAGAACGGGGTCGTCATGTAAGAAGCAAATGTCATCATGTAGGTTTCTCTTGTCAGCTTAAGCAAGGGAAAACTGTCACAATCTCTGTGAAAACAACTCTTAATACACAAATGTGTTCTATAGTCAGTGTCCTCTTAGCTTCTTTCACTTTTTACTGTTCTCTGCAGCATCCTTTATGGACAGGAGGAGAGTTAATGGGTCTACTGAGTAAAAATAGTCTAAAAAGCAAGATTAAGTGCATTTTGTGGTCACAATTTATAATTACATTTGCATATTGCCTGTATAATACCAGTGTCTTGTCTTGCCCCAATCTGAAGAAAATATGAAATAATTCTCTTGTAGAGAGTTCATAGTTGACTGAGTGACTGCCAGGTGCCCAGGTCCCATTGCTGGGAGGGCTCATCGCCCATCCACAGCAGTTAAAAGGGGAATGCTTTTCATTATAGCAATCTTTCTTGAAGTAGCCATGAAATCCACATTGTTTGGACATTGCTTTACAACCCTCTCCAGATTGATGTGCAGCAACAGTTGTTTATCAAAAGCCATTGCTTATGTCTTTCCCTCTTCCCCATTGTGTTAATAGACACCTGAATGCTAAACACCAGTAATTTATTTTATTTTATTTTTTTACAAATCTAAGGACTGATGATTAGCAGTGCCTAACTGAAACTTAACCTCTTAAATTATATGTAAACACCAAGGAGATGCTTAGCATAGACTACATTATAATTTTCTTTTTTGATTAACTTTTTTAAGATAAATAATGGTATGGTTAAAAAAAGAAAAAGAAAAAAAGCTATAATTTGTCTGCAGTTGTATTTGCCTGAATCTAAGACCCTGTAAAATCTGATTATTTTTTTAATATGTTTGTGCACAGAAAAATAAAGAGTTACTAGAGGGGACACATGACTTTATGGTATAATGATATAACTGGCTGATTTTAAACCGTAGGTGTGTGAGATCACTGTGGAAAATAATGCTTTTAATGGGTTTTGAACTCACAACTTCTTAATTAGAACCTGTGCTTCCTTTCTAAACATATTATAGCTGTGCCTTATCACTTTTTAACAGTTTTATGTGACGCAAAAGACAAATTAAACGTAAGCACACAACAGTTTCAGCACGAGAAGCATTTAACAGTTTTTGCATCTGTATTTTACTACATTTTGGGCTTTAGACTAATGATGCTGTTACACATTCTGAAGCGAGTTAGACTTATTTTCTGTTTAATAAACTCATGTTGGCAGGTGAGGTGTGGTTCATTATAATGTTATTTTAATAAAAATTACAAATTCATACCAATTTTCCTACCAGTCAAAATGTTTTCAATGAATAAATCGCGAACACGACATGAGGTTTTCAAGTGTATAAGCAGGATGTTTTTATGTAAATCTGAGTGATTACTGTGTTTTGTTATTTAGAGCAGATGTGTTTAATAACGCTCTAAAAGCTTCAGGGCTCCTGACCACACTCACACACAGTTTTTCTCTCCTTCCCAGGTGGCGGTAGTTGTGTGTTCAGCGGCATGCTGCTGTCAGGAGGAGGCACACGCCATCAGCCGATTCAGCTCTGTGCCTCCACTCGACCACCATCCAGAGCCCATTCACTCATTAAAGCAGACACGCGCCTTGGCTACAGCCTCCGCCCTACCTGTCAAACTCAGTTGCGCAGCACGAGCTCTACCTCTTTCTGCTGCTGACCACGTCTGTCTTTCAATTTAAAACGGCAGTCTTGAAAGAAAAACACTTTGCCTTTTGAATTGGAATGAACCACAAAGCTCCGCTTCTGGAGCTTGCTCCACCTCTCTGTGCGTAAAAACGACTTAACTGTCCTATGAGAAGTCCCGTTGAGGCATCACTTAGTTACATAGATCCCTTTTATTTTCACGTCTTTATTATATGTGTAAAATCTAATTGTTTAGCAGGAAAAAAAAAGTGATTTCAAGTCAAAGAATTTTTCTCTTTTTGCGCTCGTCCAAAAAAGAAAACAGGATAAAAAGTAAATAAATAAAATATAGATTTCTTGTGTGGTATATATCTTTCATTAGAAAACTAGAACATAAAACAGATATGGACAATGAGACCTTAATGATGGGACTGTGTCTAAAGGCTTTAGTGAGCTGGGTTTTGAAGAAAGATTAAGATCCGTGCGTTAAAAGTGTGATTGTGGATCAGTTAATGCAATAAAGAATATGCCAATGTCTGTGAGCTGAACTATGGCTTTTTCCTCTTTGTCTTGCTTTTGATCTTTGTTATAAAAGTGTTGACTGCTGCAACCATACCCCCCCCCCACCACCACCACCACCACCACCACCACCACCACCACCCCTCACCCCACCCCCCAACCCCCAAATACACACACACACACACGTCCACGCAAAAAAGGGAGAATAATTTCAGTAGCATCTTATTTTAATTCATGAACTACAGAGTAGAAAATATGGTTATAAGACTTCTTATTTCTCATTATAGCTGGCAGTATAAAGATAGGATGCAATGCCATTGCACTTTGTTTGGACAATAGCTGCATAAGTTTTTGATCATTGTGACGTGACATAATGCAAAAACATTTGCTATTAAATAAGACACATTGGTGCTAGAGTCAAACGTCGGAGTATCAAACTCCTGGAAACCTCATGAACAGAAGAGCCAGAGAATAATAGACTACACAGTCTACGTAGGCAAGAGGTAATAGAAGCAACTCCGCAATATAGAGACAAAATATATACAAAAGGATGTGTACAAAACATCTATAAATCTCTTACATACAAAAATATCTTAATATATTTCCCAAAAAAGAAAAGCGTTTTGATATAGAATTTAATAGAATAAATCGTCAACTTGGAAGCATTTTCTGGATTCTGAGAGGTCTGCCAACTGGTTGGTGTTGTGTGACTGGAGTAGCATAGACGTATTAAATAAAGTCTTTTTTATCTGCTACATGAAAGCAGGAATTCACTTTTGGGGTTTCAGATGCAAAAGAAGAGGAGATTCCCACGCTGTCGAGGAAACAGTCTTGCTTTTTAGTCCTTTGGCGCTGATCTCTGGCCTGATTTCCTTCAAGTGTTCAGGACCTTAAGGCCTTGTCTGTCAGTCTGTCTGGGAGGACTGGGCGATGAGGAGCAAACACACGTGCACAGACAGTACATGTTATTCTTGAGGGCACCCAGCCTCCTCCTCCTGGACCATCCCAAGCGCAGGACAACAGCGAAATGAGTTGATCCTTGTTTCTGTGAGGAGAAAAAGTCGCAATTAGGAGGGTTCATTTTATTTAATGGGCTGTGAATGTGCACGTCACATATTCAGTTCTTACCTCACACAGATGCTCAGAACCAGTTGGTGAAGTCCAGGAGTTCCTGTTCCTCTGGACTGAGGGGGTCGTAGGAGCCCTCGTCAGATGAATAGGAGGACACAGGTGAGCCTGCCATGGAGTTCATGTCCGCGGAGTATCCCTGCGACATGGAGGGCGACAGGACGCCGGACTGGAACGCCGCGCTCACCGCGTCGTGCTCGTCCAGCAGCTGCTGCAGAGCGCGGATGTACTCCACGGCCGAGCGCAGCGTCTCCACTTTGCTCATCTTCTTGTTGGCGGCCCCGTTGGGGACGTGCTCCCGCAGGGTGGCGAAGCCGTTGTTGACCAGCTTCACCCGGTTGCGCTCTCTCTCGTTCCTCCGCGCCACCGCGTGTGGCTGCTGCTGCGGCAGAGTGTAGCCGAAACCCGCGAAGTTCAGCCTCCGCTTGCACCGCAGCAACTCCGGGGAAGAGGAGCGTTGCCTCTTTGGCTGCTTGGATGCAGACTTCCCGCTGCACTGGCTGCTGCTGCTGCTGCTGCTGCCGCTGGGGCTCAGCTGGATGCCCTGCGCCGCTGCTGCGGTTGAAAAGAAGCAAGCGGGAGGAATCAGCTGCTGTTGGCTCACGTTAATTTCCATTTTGGCTGTGAGGTCCATTCACAGTAACATATAGGCCTATATAAAAAATAAAAAGAAACAAAAAAAAAAAAAAACGCAGACTCAAAGTTATAGAGGAGTCTCCAGGCGTTGGGTCCCGCTCGTGCCGTTCACGTGGTGTGGTCGCTTGTAGTGCACTTGTTTCAGTGGGGGCAGTCCGCAAGCGCGCGTCTAGAAGCTGAAATGACTGCTGGAAGAAAGACGCCACTGCTTTTCAATAGGCTTGGATGAGGGGGTGGCCACGCCCTCTGGTCGCGTGGGTACACCTTGGGCTCCTGCGCCGGTACCGGTGCGTCGCGCGCGCCGGACGCGTGCCACTTGAAGCACTAAACAAACAGCCAGTGGTGAGGCCTTTTTTTTTTCTTTTCTTTTTGTTTGCCATCTATCACGTGTGCGTAGGTGTGCAGCATAGAGGACAGAACTGTTTTCAAGAGAGTTTGTGATAAGTTGTTCTCAACGACACATAGTTCATCACCAACTTGTGTTCCTTACTGCGTAAAACGCTTAAGATCCATTCACGATAATGCAATTAATACTTTTAGAATTAATTGTTGGTTTGGAAACATATTATTATCATATATAGAATCACAACAGAAGCCCGTTGGATTTTCAATTTTAAAAAATATGCCCTTTCTTAAAAAAATAAATAAATAAATAAAATAAAATAAAAACACAAAAACAAACAGGATATGGCATCCATGGAGAAATACTGTGCGTTTTTTTCCTCTTATGGTGCTGAAAGACAGTTCACACCTCAACAGCCTTCACGTCTCACTTGGAGCTTCGCGTCTAAATCAGCTTTCTCGGTGTCATCTCAGCTCCAGCACAGTCTGGTTTCACTCCTTCACAGTTCAGATGCGCCTGAACACCGCTCATTTCATGAACTATTGTGCACCATGAGGCCGATTTTTTTTTTTCCACGATGGCTAGAGCACATCATCAGCCCAGCACAGGCTGAACGCCGAGGCGCAAAAATCCGCACAGGGGCCCCCCGAGAATCTGTTCTGGCGGTGGGCTTTGTGGATGATTGGACACACCCGATGAGGTTACAGTAGCGTGGACGCGCCGTGTTCCATCGATTATTGTCGCTTTGAACAAGTGGAGGAAGATTAAAACACGTCTTTCAGGATGGAACAAAAAAACGGGACCGAGGTGCATTTCTCTATATAGTCTGTGTGAGTGCGTTTGTTTACGCGTGCACATGCAGTGTCAAACAAAAAAACAAACAAACAAAAAAAGAAATTTGAAAAGAACACCTTCTTGCTGCATTGAGTTCATCTCAATTCGCGCGTGTGTATGCGCGTGCACCTTAAAGAGGGAATTGTGATAAACTGTTCAATTTTTCAAGCTTGCATTGAAGTCTCCACCAATGCAGGCTCCACAAATACACCTATACTTTCTTTTCTTTTCCTCCACCCTTCCCTCCCCCTCCTTCACCCTTTTAGCCCAGCAAGAGTTTAGAAAAGAGGCGTGGGTTCTTTTCAGCGTCCCCCCGCGCCCCTCCGTTATAGCCAGGCTTTCTGAAACCTATCCACAAGCCTGTCAGTGCGCTTCCAGAGTCCAATTAGCGCTTTGTGAGGACTTTCTCTCCGCGCTGCCGCTGCTGATCATCCAGAGACTGGGAGGGAAGCTTTACTTTACTCGAGGGGCTTTCCAGTCAAAGCCGAGTGTAATAATTAATATGACATCTGGGCGCCCAAGTTCCCATTTAACCACTTTCTGTATTTTTCTTTTTTTTTCTTTCGGGGCGCTCACTGTTGAGGGGACATAATAAAACAAAAACTCATAAGCGCCCAAACTAATGTGTGAGATGGAGGGATTATCTTCCGATTTGTTTCTCATTAAAAGTGGGTTTTCTCAAAGAGTTTTGAACGTGCTTTTCATTGGACAGAAAGAGTAAAGCTGATCTAAAGAAACGATGGCATAGTCTGAAAGTTTCAAATGGGAAATGCAATAGCTCCATAAAGCTGACAAAGATTATATAAATCATTTTGGATGATTTTTTTTTATTATAGTATATTTATGTTGATGCAAAAAATGAATTAATGAAAAAAAAATGCAGAAAACTTTATAAAATGATATGACCTCTTGTGTGATGTGAGTCATTCTGTTTGAGTTGTAATAGAACACCGCCCTCTAGTGGTCAAGATTGGGAACTTTAAATTGTACATTCAAACACAGGCTGTTCAAAGTGCTTTACACAGGCACAGGAATGCATTCATAAAACATTATGACGAAATTGAATTAGTTGTAAAGCCAGAGAATATATTTTTATAAAATGAAATTAAAAAAAAGATTAAGAAAAAGGGAAGATTCACACAGTAGTAGCGCAGTAACAGTGCAGTAATAGAAGAGGCAGAATATTAAATAAGTAAACAATTTTTGCATTACAAGTGGCTAGAATTAGGGTACATTGAATATCAACAGAAAGTTTACTCTGTCCCGTTGACTGCCCCTCAGGAGCTCAGTGGTTAACAGGAGATCAGTAATATATTGTGGTCTCATACTGATGCATTTGTAAAGAAGCAGCAATGCTTAAAGGTTACTCTGCAAATATGGTTTGTTAAGTTTTAGAAAAGGAGGAGTCAGTTTTACTGATTCTTGTTTGAATTCTGGCAGTTAGTTACTAATTGAAGATATTTAATAGTCTTTTTTTGGGCGGGGGCAGTAGTAGATTGTTTTCAAGTCTGGTGGAGATGAAGGCATGAATGAGCTTCTCTATAATCTTTTGTTTGAGATAATGAGAATATTTTTTACTTACATTCCTGATGTGGTTATTGAAGTTCAGGTCTGAGTCTATTTAATTTTTTCAATTTAAAGTCAAATTGCAAATCTTATTCTTCTGTCTTTGTTGCCATATATAATTTCTGTCATGTTTGCTGTGTAAACTGACTGGTTCACCACCATTATTATTATTATTATTATTAGTAGTAGTAGTAGTAGTAGTAGTAGTAGTAGTAGTAGTAGTAGGCCTAGTATCATTATCAATAACGATAGGCCTAATAGTTGTAAAAAAAAAAAAAAAATAGTCAAACTCAATTTTGTACACCCGGAAGCTTCAATTTTTGTTTTATTTTTTTTGTTTTTGTTCAGTAACAAAGATGGTAGGCTAATTATGTCTTATCTTTCAGGCTGATGGAAAATATTTATAAAGTGTTTTCTTATTGACTGTGTCATTCAAATGTCAAGAAGAAGAAGTGAGAACAACAAAAAGTTTGTTGCACTAATAAGACAGGTAAATTTTACAGTACTTTTATAATTCACTATGAATCACCAAAGTAAAAATATTGCCATTATTTAAACACATGCGCACACAAATACAGAGCGTTTTACGGTTCGGCTAATCTGTCTTTAACGAGCTTCCGTAGCTTTTAGGGCACGTGGTTTTGTTTACTAGAATGTATATGGGATGAGTAATATAACCAGTGTTGGCTAGTTTATTAGTACATGCTTTAAGTAGTTCAAAGCTCCTGTAAGGGCAACTTTAAATGAAAAGAGACCTGGTGTTTCCATCTCTACGGTCCACTATGTTTAATTTTAGCCTCACCGCCTTGAAGAGCTAGCGGTAGCTTAGCATGTTCGTGTTTAGTGACAAATTTAACTTTACTCGTACTTAGGACGACTTAGTAGAGTGGAAGTAAAATAAGAACAGTAGTTATGCGGTCTTTGAACTTTGTCCACCGGGTGAGCTTGGATTTCACGGGAACGATGTTTCCTCATGCGATCTGTTTGGGAGACGCGGACAACGACTCGGTACACACACACACACACATACATACATACACACACATATATATGTATATGAATATACATATATATATATATATATGGCAGAGACTCAGCTGCCAACAGCTCAGGCGGGGTTTTACCTGAGATAGCAGAAATAATTGCGATAATTTATCACTTGAAATGGGTGTCAAACAGCATAACTGTGCATACATTAATCTGCAAGAAGATGACGAGTTAGCTTTTGATAATATGTCTGATAATACTAAAAATAACTGGTACATGTGGCTCATATCTTTTTTTTTTTTTTTTAATTGCCACATTCTCTGCAAATGTAACTCTACAGTTCTTTATTGTTCAAAATGCAAACTATTATAGTTGAAAATGTAGATTAAAATTTGAAAAATGGAACACTTATTCTTACTGAAATCTGTTTTATTGTGTTAGGCTTTACAGGTTTAATATTTCCATCAGTAACTTTTTTTTACAGCTGTACCAAAGTTTAAAAAAAAAAAGATTTAAAAAAAAAATCATCTGTCTCCATCCACTGTAGTTGAATGAGCTGATTGTTGGCGACACCAGTGGAAAGCTGCTTGTTTACAAGAATGATGACTCCAAACCCTGGATCACAAGAACCTGTGTGGGAATGGTCAGTACAGAACCAGAGAAGTCCTGATATCAGAGTCAGTTTCATCTCTCGCCTCTGTAACATGTTGTGGTTTTCTAGCTGACCTGCGTTGCAGTTGGAGATGTGTGCAACAGAGGAAAGGTGAGGACAGGAAGTCAGATGCAGCTTTTTTGTCTTGAAGGTTTAGAAATGAAGTGACAGGTTTGTGTGTGCGTTTGTAGAACCTTGTGGTTGCTGTGGGTGCAGAGGGCTGGTTTCACCTTTTTGACCTGACGGCCGCCAGTGCAAGTAAATCTGATTCCTCCAGTCAGCATGAATTCCTGTCATCTGATGACCAGAGACCCTTCTTCACCCAACATATTCCAGCCAACACCAAAGTGATCCTCATCAGCGACATCGGTAGAATCTTTGCTTTTCCTTCTTCTGCCTTAAATGTGAGTGGTGCATGTTTTGCCATTTGTTTTGACTGCAGCATGTGGATTTGTACAGATGGAGACGGACGCTGTGAGCTGGTGGTGGGCTACACGGACAGAGTGGTGCGAGCCTTTCGTTGGGAGGAGCCATCTGATAGTTCAGATGGGGGGTCAGGTCAGCTGGTTCTGCTGAAGAAATGGCTCCTGGAGGGACAGGTGTGCACAGTTGTACAACAGTGATAATACTAGAAAAGAAGCACTCGGAGAGCGCAGACCTCCGCCAAGCAGCACAGTTCCCCCACATATTGTGACTTACACCCAAAAGTATTACTCCTACATTTGTTTTATGACATTGGATTCTTTGACCATGAAAACATGATATCATTATTAGTTTAATAGTTATTTGCAAAAATCAACATTTTCATCATGGCGGTTTTCTTCTGGATCCAGCTCCATCACTATTATAGATACATCAAATCTGTTAACATACTCCTGTTTCAGCAGACTTTCAGCTACAATTTGGTGTTAGTTGCATGTCTGTATCTTCATTTGTTACCTCACATTGTTGAAAAAGATGATAACCCCCGACTTTTTTCATGTTCTGGATCTTAGTATCCAGAATATTTCCAGGATCCGGATCAGACTTTTACACATTATTGATGATGTCATGACCATGTCCCGTATTTTTTTGCCAAGCATTCAGAGCATTTATTGTGGACATGTATACACATATCCTGAAAACAGAAAAAAGTCATGAATTTTGTGAAATTATACATTTTATGACAAAATGGTCACCTTTTAAGAAAAGTATTTTTTTTGTAAAATTCACCATTTTACAGCAAAATTGGACAAAAAAATGCTTGAATTTTATGATAAACATTAGAAATGTTGAGATTAAATTATTTTCTCCTTTCTCAACGACCAAGGAACTAGCAATGAACTGTGACAACATAACTGGTTGAGAAAATAAAGAATAACCGGATCTTTAATGGTAACCATGGTGGTGATTTAAAGCATGTTGAGTTGGAAACAAAGCATGTGGTTTAACGTGTTCTGAGCAAGCAGAAACCATCCCACTTCCAGACTGAAGCTAATGAGGAAATCATTTTGTTGCAGTTCTTCCACTGACCACTAGGTGCTCGCTCCAAAACAGGGCAAGTCCACATTGACCTCCATGTTAAAAGTGACAACTTTGCAACAGAATTAAACATATTCACAGCCTGGTACAAAAATAATTTAGTCCTCTATAGTTAGATTTTACATCCATGACAGCTGTACAGGGGCTGAATGTTTTTGTACCACATAAGACACTTTTATATTAAGCAATGAAGTTGACCAATCAGATGCCTGGATGCCATTTGATATATAGCTAGCCATTGGCTCTGCTGTTGGCTAAGACTGCTAGCAATTAAGGTTATGATTGTAGCTACTTAGTGCTTAGCATTATATTGACTTCTGAGTGGTGAATAAAAACTTAACACATCATGGTCATATGAGAACATGTTTTATTGTGCTAGTGTGGATTGTACAGACCAGCATGACTGGCTGTGGTTGGTCTGGGGGGACCTGAGGATGGAGCTTAGCTAAGCAGCCAAGGGATCTGGGGATCCCAGTTGAGATCAGTGTTTGAAACTGGTGTCACAGAGCATGTTCCAGTTCATCTAGCAGGTCAGGCCAATCCAGTTCTTCCAAGCCGAAGCTCTTTCTTTATGAGCCTCACAGTTTGCTCTGAGACGTGGACAGGCCACCCCATCTGATGCAACAAAGATGTAAGAACAGCTTTGTTTAAAATATGATTAATGTAGCATTAAGGAGAGCCACGGGGAAAGAACAGAAAACAGACCAGAGCCAAAATATATAAAATACTGTGACATCACAAACATTTACCATTTAATATAATGAATTGACGACTTTATCAGAGTCTGTTGACTTATCCAACTATATTTGCTTTGCTAAAATAGGGAGTGTATGTTTACAAAAGAAACAAAATCTTATTTTGACATAGTTCATTTGATATAGACATAAACAGCCTCAATCTGAAGCAGCGAATGCGTCGTTAATCCCACTTTCATCTCAGATTTATTTGACTGGAGCGAAGAGTCAACAAGAGCACACAAATAATAAAACAGAAATAGATCAACATGTACATTATTACATTCTTTTTCTGATGCTTTTCACAGATCTGGTTGTTTAATCGGTAGACCATTTCATTCTGCTTGTTGGAGCTTCTCAGTGCAGGTCCAGACCACAAGATTTTGTTTTTCTCTTCCCACTCTCTAGTGCTCCAGGGAAACAGTTGGGTTTCACTTTGAAACATATTTTTGTTGTGGACTGGTACTGTATAAATAAGATTAAAATTACTTGATAGCCTATATAATGCCTCCTGGGGTTCATCACCATAATACAACCCAGCATCACCATGGTAGGATCTGACATCACCGTGGGAGGTCCCAGTATCACCATGGTAGGTCCCAACATCGCCATGGTAGAACCCAGTATCACTATGGTAGGTCCCAACATCGCCATGGTGGGACCCAGTATCACCATGGTAGGTCCCAACATCGCCATGGTGGGACCCAACATCGCCATGGTAGAACCCAGTATCACTATGGCAGGATCCACACTGCAAAAACTGATTTCTAAAAAAGTAAAAAAATACTTGTTTTAAGACAATGGTCCTATTTTAAAAGCATATATCTCATTTCAGAATAATAGCCAAGCATTTTTTTCTTACCCCATTGGCAGATTTTTTTGTTTTTCCTTAATATAAGACATTTTGACTAGATTTAAGCTAAATCTAGTCAAAATGTCTTATATTAAGCAGAGGGTTAGACAGCTTTTTAATAGAACTTAACCAGCTGACATTACTTTGCTCTGACAAGGGGTGGGATTGCTGTCTAATTACTAATTGATTCCAGCTGGTATTTTGGCTTTCCATTCCTTTTTTGCAGCTCCCTTTCTTCATGTCTTCAATATATTTTACTTTTCACATTATTTTCTTTTAACATTAACATTATTACATGAATCTATGGTTTCTATAGTCTGTTTTGTTTGCATGTGTTGTAACCAACATCTGGTGAAGGTTTCATGCCAATAGCACCTTTAGACATATTTTTACTGACAAAAGTGGTGACATGTTTGTTACTTATTTTGCTTATTTTGTTACTTTATATTGTCAGATACTTACTTCAGTTCCCTCCTGGGTGAAGTAAAGTTACAAAATTCTGCTTACTTCTTTCTGTACTTTTTTTTTGTTTTGTCTTTTATTCATTTATCTGCGTAAATATCAGCCTGAACAAAATGTAAGTTTCTTCTTCTCCTGAAGTTAAACCCATAAAGTAAATCAAAAGATTAAAAAACTTTCTGACTGTGGCTAATGGGTGGTGTAGAAGATCAGTTTTGTCAAAACCAATCTTGGTAATATTACCCAAAATCAAAAGAAGTTGCCATTTCTTTTTGCAAGACCCACGCATCTGACCATCTGGTCACATAATCCTACTTTTGGCCATATATCATCGTAACCCTTTGTGACTCTCAGCTGATCCAAAGTCTTAATAAGCTATAAATTTGCAAATGTTGGCCCTGTAAAACAAATGGAAGCTTGTAAATTCAAAGGAGATGCAGCAATGTCAGAATGTTGAACAAATGTACAATATTACAAATCCATCTCTGGGTTATCGTGACCTGAATTGAATTATCAACTCAAGATGTGTTCTGCTGAGAGAGTATTAAGTATAAGCTTTTATACTAACTATGACCGTCTACGCTCTGTGGGCTTCACCAAACATTTTTAAATATTTAAGGAACTGCATCACAGTGGTTTCATCGTCACCAGAACAAACAGTCCAACCTTATGCTTGACTTTGGTTGAGACACAATAAGATGTGGTTTGGAGACTGTTCTCAAATGGAATTTCATCACTTAAATTTGTAAATACTCTTTAATTTGCTTGCCACTATCCACAGTGCTTGTAAATCAGACTGATCCGCTCCAACTGCACAAAATTTTCCTTCTTATATACAGTGTGAACAAGTCGATGTTTGGATCTGAATAATATGTCACCAACTTTATGGCACTCTGGTTGTATATAACCGTA
>JBAMYA010000016.1:9568408-9583663 GCA_037176975.1 Arrhamphus sclerolepis
TATATATTTATGATGTGACAGATGTCTATATACTTGTATTTATTTATGTATCATTCATTCATTTACTTGCGGTTGTGTGTAAATACTCTATTCAGCATTGCTATATTGAGTATTCTATTCTCTTCCTCTGTTCTAAAAATAATTTGCTTCTCGTTACAGTTGTTGTGATTGTTGATGGTGAAAAACGTCCGTGAATCTCCAGCTAATGCACATCTGACAAGCGTCTCTTTCTCTGTTCAAGACCCTTTATTTTCAACTGCCTTTAAGATATTGTTAACTAATGAATATGGTATGTTGTAAGAGAAATATTTAGATCTTTTACCTTAAACATAGTTGCAGTTCTAAAGTTTGAAAGGAGTTTGAAACGAAACAAAGAAATAGAAATGGCTTATTTCAGAAACATTTGTATTAAAAATTTGAACGATGAAGAATCATTCATTGTGGGTTTGGTTATTATTGATGCTTATTCTAAAAAGTTCATGCATACTGGCTGCTTGGTCCACAACTATTCAGGTTAATTTGCATCCAGCCATATATAGAGGCATGTAAAGGAGTAAGCAAACAATGTTTGCCATAAAAGAATGTATACAGTAGAATAATAGCATAATCACAAAAAACAAGTGAATAATGCCCAAAAGTCATCACATGATTTTAGCTCCTTCGTTTGGTTTAGTTGGTCTGCACTGCTGTAAGCACAGTGTGGAGGGTGGAAAAGGAACTGCATTAACCCCTTTCAAAATAAAACTCTCTACTTCAAAATAAATATAAAACTAGAAAAGCACTCGGAGAGCGCAGACCTCTGCCAAGCAGCACAGTTCCCCCACATATTGTGAATTACACCTAAAAATAATATTCCTACATGTCCTTTATCTATTTTATTGGATTCTTTGACCATCAAAACATATTAGCAATTGGAATCACATTGATGTCATTATTAGTTTAATAGTTATTCGCGAAAATCAACATTTTCGTAATGGCGGTTTTCTTCTGGATCTAGCTCCATAACTGTTATAGATACATCAAATCTGTTACCATACTTCTTTTTCAGCAGGCTGTTAGCTCCATTTTGGTGTTTAAAAAATTCCTGGATCCAGACAGTGATCCGGATCACCTCCAAAATTTAATCATTTGTTCACTGTCCAAATTTGGACATATCCTGAAATTGTTATGAAAATCCGTCCATAACTTTTTGAGTTATGTTGCAAACAGACAAACCAACGTTGGCAAAAATATAACCTCCTTGGCAGAGGTAATAAAAGCTTCCAGTTATATCTGTTACAGTTTGTAGTTTATGAATTAGAAAAGGTTCAAATTAACTTAAACAAAAAAACAAAACAACTAAATTTAACCTGAAGAATGGGAAGCTCGAATGAATCTGTAGCCACAATCTCTCACATTAAAGTTTCTTGTTGTGTTTCTACCTGGACTGTTCAAGTGCTCAAAGAAGGTGGAATAAGGACTAACAAGAAATAATCACAAATTGAATCTTGTCAATACCATAAGTCATATTTTTCAAAAGTATTATGGATGGCTGAAATGAGAGCAGACAAATGGACTCATCAGGAATGGACGCAGGCCACTGCTTCTAGTAAAGATAGATGAGAGCCACAGGTCGACTGCTTTTACATGTTAAATAATGACTACAAGTAGGCTTCAGATCTGCTGCTAATTTCTAGAAGATTCTATATTCAAGCATCGATGCAGAAATTACTGTGCAGCAGCACTCAAAAGCACAAAGTCTTCATGGGGTATGATGCTTCATCACGTGTATTTAGTATTCCTGTGCTCGGTTAGGCAGCAAAAGCCTCAAACAAGACAGAATAATGAGCTGTCCTTCACCCTCACACGATTTAAAGCCCACTAAGAACTTGTTGGCTCTTCTCAGTCAAGGTTTTTGCCAAAGGAGAGAGCAGCTCTCTGAAAGTTCTCTTCTTGCTCGCAGCAGTCTTCCAGTCGGAAATAGAAGCTCCTAAAAATTCAAAAAAGTGTATTTGATGCTTCCTGTCCTGAAGGTGGACAGTCTGTCTGTGAACCCCGGTCCAGAGGGTTTGCCGGAGCTCATGGTGTCCCAGCCGGGCTGCGGCTATGCCATCCTGCTCTGCACCTGGACACAACAGGACTCCACTGAATCTGAGGACGACGGCCCTGCCACACCAGGAAGGTAAACCCTAATAATGTTTAAGTATTAATGAAAGCGTCAGCTTCATTAACAACATGCTTTGATGCCATTTTATTGTTTTTTTTCTATTGCAGCGAGGGCCCCTCTAGAGATGTAGTTCTTCATCTGACCACCGGACGAATTCACAACAAGAACGTTTCCACTCATCTCATCGGCAACATCAGCAAAGGTACAAAAACTCCAGGAACCCTTTACCAGCTGATTGTTTCAGTTTTTACTAATTTACTCATTAAGTTGTGCCACTTTTCTTGGTCTCTGTCACGCTAACCAATTAACTAGGTCAAAGAGAATTAATATAATGTAGAACTACACAAATGCATAAATGCGTGTATTTAGTGGGATCCTGGGTAGTTTAGCTGCAGTTCATATAAAACTAATAGCTCTTAATTGATATTTTGTCTTTCATCAGGTTCAAAAGAGGAATCCTCTACATGTGGACTGTTTGCACTCTGCACTTTAGATGGTAAGTCATGACTTCACAGCACACATCCATCCTTTTTCCTATAAAATAACTAATCAAACAATCTAATGATAGTACTGTTTTTGAAGTAGTAATGATTAGTTTTATTGGACAACTGGTGGAGTGGCAAATCCCAGAAGACATGCTCCAAATGCCAATAAAACAAATCCTCCAGCCAGCGACAGAATACTGGCAAACAGCTCTGAAAGAGAAGTTATCCAGTGGGATTACTATCAGCCTGTCTCCCCTTGATGCCCTGAAGTGCCAATATAGATTAAAGAGCAGAAAGAGAAGTGATTAACGACTGGGTATTAGAGTATAACACTTACGCCATTCTTTAAAAATCCATTTTACATTGAACCTAATCTTTTACTCTGCTGAACCATTTTGTTGGAGACTGTTTTAACCCTTTTTGTCAGTTTTGGTAATGTCCTTTAACAAAAAAGG
The DNA here is from genome assembly GCA_037176975.1 of Arrhamphus sclerolepis. Lineage (NCBI taxonomy): Eukaryota > Metazoa > Chordata > Actinopteri > Beloniformes > Hemiramphidae > Arrhamphus > Arrhamphus sclerolepis. Next base: position 9,571,495 of record JBAMYA010000016.1, read on the forward strand.
TAGACACACATGGACAGAAAAATGAAAAAGCAATCTTCTTAAGATCTATGACCTGTCCAGAGAGCACATTTTGGGTGATTCTAAAGTTAAATTTCACCTGATATCATGCATTTCTCCGACTGTATGTGATGAAGGAACCTTGAAGCTGATGGACAGCTCAGAGCAGCTGCTGTGGTCAGTGCAGGTGGATCATCAGCTCTTTGCCCTGCAGAAGCTCGACGTCACTGTGAGTCTTCTCTGTTTTCTATTTTTTTTTTAAAAATAGTTACACATGAAATAAATGAATGTGTTGTTTTCTTTTTTAAAAATGTGAATTAGGAGGAAAAAAAATAAAGAATACAAAACTTCAACAGAGACATGTACACATGAATGTCTCCAAATGATCTCACTCTGCAAAATTAAAAAGAACTGATTCTTGTTAATAAGCTAATTTATTGATTAGCTTATTGACCGAGCATTATGTGCATGCATCCTTCAAAATGGAAAGTCCATTTGCATGTTTGTTTCCAGGGAGACGGCAGGGAGGAAGTGGTGGCGTGTGCCTGGGACGGTCAAACCTACATCATCGACCACAATCGAACTGTAGTGCGCTTCCAGTTTGAGGAGAACGTCAATGCCTTCTGTGCCGGTGAGAGACCACACACTTACTTTGATTATCAGACTCAGGGTTGAGGGTTTTCATTTAACCTGTCAGAAGTTTCCAAAGCCATGACATCATCATCTGGGCCTTCCCAAATCTAAAGGCACAATAATCTTAGTGTATAAAAACTTCAGACTTTGAATAAATGTTAAAAAAAAAAGAAGAAAAAAAGGTCTGTAAATTATCCTCTCTCTCATTATTCTGACATTTAGAAAATAGAAATAATTTTGGTAATCCTAACTGACCTAAAACAGGAAAGGTTTAATCTGATTTAATGTCCTACAGTGAGGAAAAAAAAAATATGTAAACATCTGATCTCAGCTGTATACACTAGGTCTGTATGTGGAAAGCAGGGCAGTATAAACATGTCTGTGATAAATATCCAGACTTGGTCATTTAAACTAAACATTCTCATCGTAAGTCTGTTGTCCGCTGTCGTCGGGTTGTGACATCATCATTTTGATGAGTGTTGCACCAATGCACCCAGTGGTGGTGTTTCAAGACTTTTTTTTTTCCCCTTTTGGCACTATTTTAAAGAAAATAGTGTTTCACAGCAAAAAGAAAAAAAAAAAAGTAAATGTATAGTCATCATGTAATAATGATGGTGCAAGAAAGGATAATGTGCATTGGGTTAAATGGATGTTCACAAGCCTTAAATAGGGGGAAATTAGTTATATAGAAGGCAATAGCCAAACATTTTTACAAAGACCTGTGTTTTGTTGTTGTATTTTTTTTTTAAAGGGAGGGATCTGAACAAGGCGAGGGACTTTGTGTACCTGAATTCAGTGGGCAGAATGTTTCATAAAATTGGTACTCTAATGGGAAAAAAAAAGACCAATCTCCCCTTTTTTCCATTGGGAATATATAAAAATACCTTATTATCCAAAAACAAAAGAGTTCTTGCACAGCAATGCCGCTGAACACAGTGAGCAGCTCGATGGTGAGAAATATGTGTGTTCTTTTTACGTCACAGAAATGTCATGTCAGTGATCTTAAAGATTAAAATCCCCCCAAGCTGCGACGCTTCTCCCTTTTAAAACATATATAATCTCATCCCTCGGTTGGTGCTAAGGTACTGAAGAGCCTTATTGTCCTTGTTTCTGTTTCACTTTTAGTTTGCATCATATAAATGTCAGTGAATATCCATAACGCTGTTTTAATATCTGTTTAATATACCACTGATCATCTTAGATTAAAGCCTGAAGGAGCTGGCGTCCAATATTTCCCTGTGGACACGTTTGATGATGAAAAGCATCAATCACAAACCCTAAAACACAAACACAAAGTAACGATAATGTTGCCCTGTAGGTGCTGACTGTATTAATAAGCAGCTGTTTACTTAATATCCAGTCAAATGTGGAAACTCATAACTGGTTTGCTGGATTTCTTAAACAGTTCATTTTGAAAATGTAGCCAAATATTCTAGAAGTATTTTGAATTTAGATTCTAAATAGTTTAAAAATAACTTGATTACTTTCAACAGCCTTTTTGTTTTTTGTTTTTTATTTTATTTTGGATCATCACCACTAGATGGCAACATTGAGCTTCGTCTTTTTGTGTCATCTTTCAGGCTTTTCTCTCCAGTCTGTGCAGAGTTTGAACCAGTCACAATTTATCTAGAAGCTAAAATGACATGTGCAGTAGTAAGTGGATTAAAAAAAGAGTCTTTATTTGAGCTGTTTGCTTCCATCAATGTCGGTTTCCTTCGTCCCACTGAGTGTAAAACATTTAAGTCGTGCTCTCCGCTGGCTGTGCGCTCATTAAGATAGATTAAATTAGCTTCTTTTTTTCTGTTTTCATGGAAGCCAGTTTTGCTTCAGCAGCCTGGCAGCAGGGGATTTCTAATGTGTTTATTTGGATTCGCATAATATCATCACACTTCCCACCACCTGTTGAGTGAAAACAGTGTGCGAGACATTTTCTTTCTGTGTGTTTGTGACTGCAGGTCAGTATACGTGCAAGGAGGGCAAAAACAGCCCCTGCCTGGTGTACGTCAGCTTCAGTCAGAAAATCTACATCTACTGGAAGGTGGAGCTGGAGCGCATGGAGTCCACCAACCTGCTCCGAGTGCTGGAGGAGAGGCCAGAATTTAGGAGCCAGCTGAAGGCTCTGGGAGTCGGTGAGTTCTCAGACATCACGAAGCAGCTTCAGATCAGACTGCAGCATCAAGACAAGCAAACACCTCCTCTTCTTAGGTCGCAGCTAAACACGAGACCCACTGCAGCTGTTTGTAGTCAACACCCATCCTGTCGTAACAGTCAGACTCTGATCTGAATGCTAACAAGTAAGGAGGAGAGAAAATATTCCTGTACGGCAGAGTTACTTCTAACAGGATTCTGATTGTCGGGGAGATTGCTGTCCACTCTTTCTTCTTCAAGGAATAGTATGACATTTTGAGAAATGTGCTAATTTGCTTTCTAGCAGAGAATGAGATAAGAGGATCGATACTATCTCTTATCTGTCATTGAAATTTGATGATGCAGTGACAAATTGCTAAGCTTAAAATAGCAACTAAGAGCTGCAATGAGATTCTGAGGTTCAAAAATGTTGTCCTTTAATGAAAGGGTCCCTAACATTAGTGCCCAGAGGCTGTTTAAGAGCTCATGGTGATAAAAATACAGTTTTTTTTCCTAGCAAAGAGAAGTTCCCACTTAGTTTCTGTTCTACATGAAGCATGAAAGATGATGATATACACCAGACAGCACGTTTGACTCAATCTGAGCAAAATAATTAGAAAAAAAGAAATTCTAAACTGGGAGGAAATGGTATTTAATGGATGTAATTCGAGTTGTTTGAGTGCAGCTTACAGAGGGAGATAAAAGGTCACACAGTCAGGTTTCTTGAAGTTGGAGGTGCATCTGCAGGTAAAAAGTAAATCGTAGTCCTCTACGTTGGAGAACATCTTTCTCAGCTCTGTCAAACTCCCTTCAGCTTTTAGAGATGACCCTGATTGGCTGTTTAGCTTTAATGTGATAAGACGCTTAAATGCTTTGCTTTATTAACTTTTCTTTCAGACTTTTTTACATGAACAAAACAATTTGTAGCTCAATGAAGGAAAGAGAAAACACAAAGAAATGTAGCTACTGTGATAAAATGATGGCATGAATATGTTAATATGAGTTTTCTCTTCATGGTAAACTTAGGATACCAGGATTAATGCCAGCGTTGTCAGTAAAACCATATTTCACAGACTTCCTGTTTGCCATTTTCATATTGCACTGAGCTAATTATCTGCTGGTGGTAGTTTTATATTTAACAGGCAATAAGAGAGTGAAGTAAGGTCATCTCATGTAACCCACAGAGACATGTCAACTAAAGGAAGCTGTCAGGAGGAAAATAAATTATTCTGTTCTCTCGATATCTGAATTCAGGGCAAATCCTTAGGCTGTCAGTCAAATAAACTCCAAGTCTCCAGCTCTCTAACTGTTTCTTGCTTTATCTTTTCAACTTACAGCACCGTCCTCATGACAACACAATGTTTAACTTGTGGCAGCGTTTGGTTAATTATTGTGAATTCACAATGTCGATGTGGGGGATGGACAGTGTCACAGATGTCGTAAGGTCACAGGTCCTTCCAGTGCTCAGCAGTCCTCCACTGCTGTGATGGTTGTTCAGTTCCTGGTAATCACCCTCCACGGTAGAACATTCATCAGTAATTTTTCACTCTGTTAGCTGTCGTGTTAAAAAAACAAAAACAAAAAAAACATCATTTCACAGGAGGAGATAAAAGTGATTTATATTACAAATTAGGCCGTGCTTTTTGGTCTGCATGAATGAGCAACCCGTCAAGCGCATGATGTCAGAAACTAAAAACCATTTTTGAGGCGAAGAAGAACATGTTTAGCAAAACTTGCTGAAGCATCATGATTGCAGATTTAAATGCATGTTTCTGGAAGATTTTTCATTTGCCTGCTGGTGCTTCTTATTGCCTCCTCTTTTTTTTTCTTTTTTGACAATTCACTCTGATCCTTTTTGAATTTCTTAGCGTTTCATCAAACCCACGAAGGAAAAAGTCATCTGAGCTCCTTTCAGACGGACTCTGGTTTCCATTAATGTTAAAGCACCTGAGTGTCGGTGTCACGTCTGAACGACGTCCCTTTTCAGAAATATTTTGTGTCAGCAGCTCTTCTCAGCAGTTGAAACAAATTGCTTTCTGAACAGCTACAGGCCACGTTAATGGACAACCTCACACGAGTGGTCGATAGATTTAGTTTCGTTTGAACCACTCAGGAGGATCCAAATAACAGAACTATCCTTCCTCCATGGTTTCACTAATGATTTACAACATTGTGTTTTTTCTCTCCTGAGATCTGCGGCAAATTAAAGAGGAGAATCAAAAACCAGTTTTGCCTCAGAGCTGCCTCGAAGCTCATCTAATCTGTTATCAGTGCTGGTGGATGATGAAAACGTATAAACCCTACTTCAGAAACGTTGGGACACTGGAAAAAGTAAAAAGATGGCAGTGATTTGTTGAGAAACACTAAGATCAAAGTGACTGATGTGTGAAAGACCAAACGCTGTTAATTTACCAGCTTAGATGAATCCATTAATGTTATATCTCACATCTGAAAAGAGCTATAGAGCTGAACCAAAGTGAAGTAAGACAAGGTGCATTTAATTTAGTATTTGTTACAATAAAACATTGTTTTGACCATCTGGCTATCACAAAAAAAGAAAGAAATGAAAAAGGAGAGAAGAACAAAGGGTAACATGCGGTTTCAATATTAGTGGTGTCACTCATCTCCCCCTGACCTCAGAGAAATGTCAATGACGGTTTTCAGCTTCCTGCCTGCTGCTTTTTTTTTTTTTTTTTAATGTTAATAGCCGCCCATTAGCCAAACGGTAATGATGAAAAGCCTGTTAAGTTCTCCATCACAACACGGAGAGGCTACTGAATAAAGGGCAGCTGCTCCTACATGGTCATTTTAAATTTATGGCAGCGGAGTTAAGTCATCCGCTTGTTTCATCCTGAGAGAATAACGAGGTGCAGTCGGAGAGCGTTGAGCAGCCTAATGCTGTTTTTTTGTTTTGTTTTTGATTTTTTCTTCTTCTCTTTTTCTCCCCATACTGGACATCAAAGACAAAAAGCTCCTGTAGGCTCACTGTGAAGTTTGTCTTCTGTGCATACACAAATGGATTTTAAAATAGTGTAGAACGCAGCCAGAATTACAGATGCACCTTCACATAGTAACTAATTTCATATGTGACACAATAAGCAATTCCAGCCTCATCATCCTCTACCGCAATGTTTGTTAGCATCATGATAAAAGATGCCTTCTGGAGGTTTCTTGTAAACAACACCCACTGGTTGAAGTGGTGTCTCCACTGTCATGAATTGGATTTGATTCATTGTTTTACTACGTCATATTAGTAAATACCATGAATTGTGGCCAGGACAGAGAAAGATGTTGAGCTTCTGACATGTATTAATTCATGGACATTTAGTTGACTGTGTTTCTGTTTGTGATGTTGTTTAAAGAAACATCCCAGAGTCTAACCAACCCCAGGTTTATTATTAAACAGTAAAGAGTGTAAACTTTTGTTCCGGATCAAACTATGTGAATTGGATCAGTTTTGTTTGCAGCAAAATGGCAATTAAAAATCAAAATGAATTAACTATGTTCAGCCTCTGATGATCTACTGGTTATAGAGCCCCCTCCCCACCTCCAAATTATTCTACTTGAATTAAAATGATTATGTAGTTTAATGTCTTTTTCTACTCTGAAATTAAAGCACAGAAACAAATAAAGAGCTGAAGTTAAAAAAAAAAAATCATGTAATCATTTTATAAATCGGTTTTTGTTGTCCACTGTTGGTAGCTGTAGCAGCTGAATATACTCATAGGATTCTTTCTGTGATGAAAATCAAATATTCCTCAGAAAGTTCTTGCCAACTCTGCTGCAGAAGTTCCCATAAATGTGTGAAAATTTAAGTTGCTTTGCTTTGTTCCCTGAAAAAGGCTTTTATTTTGTATGATACTGAAATGTGCATCATCATTATTATTATTATTATTTGAACCTTTTATATGGTATGGACTGATGTGAGAAGAAAATTTCACATGACTGAAACTGTATTTATATTTTAAATAAAATGTCACTTTGTGCTTTTCTGCCACAGACGCTGAGGATTCGTCTAAAGTGAGAGAACTGGTGGCAAATGTTCTCTACCAGGATGCACAGACGTAACACAGGGACATATGTCAACACACTGCACTCTCTGATTTTCAACTTAATGTAAATACTTCACTAATAAACCCCTGACTACCCGCCCCCATGTTGTTGGTCTTTCTTGTTGTGCGTATGCATGTTTCCTGTATGCTCAGGTTTCTTAACTGCCTTCTGCTGGCTGTAATCTCAGACCAACACATTCCTGCTGTCATTGGTATTCTGTGCAGACAGGTTAATGAGGCAGAGGGAGGTTGAAAGCATGTGGTACAATGCAGAGGAAACGCTACACTGTTTAACCTGCTGTTTTCAGTGGTGACTGAATATTTGAGTGAGGAGCGTCAGCAGAGGCAAGCTGCTGAAAGGAGCTCTGTGATCAAACAAGCGCCTTCTTCATTCAGCCTCAAAATTTTCTTTTGTCTCGTGAATCCTCTCAGAGACAGAAATCCCACTGCAGATATTGCTTAGTACAACATCTGTTACATCACGAAATTGGCAGAAGAGCCACACGAGAGTATTGCCTGCGAAACGAGCGGCATAGTGCCTGCAGGGTGTGACGGTTGGGAAGACTGGGGGAATCACCCACTGTTCCTCATGGGAGGATCCTATAACCACCTATGTCGACTACCTCTGTGTTACTCCTGCAATATAAATGAGATGTGTGTTTGTGTCGATGTAACTGAGGGTAAGGCTCGGGTGTCCCGGCGGGCTGCAGTCTCTCATCTATCCGGCATCTCTGCCCTTTATAGACCAGCTCAATTCTCAAACATTCTCTCCTCACTTCTATTATGTACCTTTTACTCATCTTTCATGAGTACAGTGCTGCAAAGTTTTGAGGATTTTAAAGCATTTGCTGATGTGATCCATGCCTCAGAAAAAGGAGATCTCTGAGGGCACAGGATCAATATTAGTTCATTTACATTAGACTAGACAAGAACACAAGGTATTCTCAAAAGTATTTAGGGATCCATTAGTCTACATATAGACAGTGTCAGATTAGATTAGAGCTGGGGCTATTCCTCCTAGAAGTGGGCGTTCAGCCAAGATGACTCTAAAAGTACAACAACAGAATCCTCAATGAAGTGAAGAAGCACCCACAAGTAGAAACCACTCAACAGCAGAACATCACACAGAGAGGATGCTGCTCTGATCAAATATTCAACACTGCTGTATGTACAGAGTGTACAGCTGATCAATACGAAAGCATAATCCAGAAGCGGATGTGTGGAGGGAGGGTCGTAATTTGGATTTACTCACTGCCTCAAGGGCTCAGCCACTTGGCATCAGTTCATGATGACAAGTGGATCCTACTGTGTAAAGTCAGGATTGCTTTCGATCAGCTGAACTTGAGTAGAAGTTGAGTATTGTTGCATTAAATCAAACACAGAACGGATTCAGGAGGTGAAAATCTGGAGTGATGTACAGGTCTGATCCAGAACTAGCCAAAGTGCTTTCCTGCAGGCTCACATACGTCTTCCTCCAGCTCTGTGAGTGGGTGCCTTCAGCTTAAGCACACAGGGTTTGTTTGTTACTGTGACTAAGGTGAAGATCAGATTATATTCTATTTTAAAAAACACGTGGAAAGCTTGTAGTTTCCATTAGGTTCAGATACTTAATTTTTTGCCTTGGTATCTTTGACTCTTGGACATCTGTGGGCATCAACGTTCTGCTCTCACTTGAACTTACCAGATGGTCAAACGTGGCTGCAGAATTTGAGTTTCATATTCATCCCAAAGGAGTAGATTTTCTTTCAGGATCACGCCTGTCACGAGGCTTATGAAAACATTTCAATATGGACGTGGATTTCTGTCGTGGTTGCGTTCCAGAGGCCTCTCATCAGACTGTTTGCACCAAGTGAGGAGTACAGTCCCGTTTTAGACATCACTGTTTGATGATTCAGTTGGTTGACCTGATCCTATCTGAAGAAATATCTGGATAAAAGGAAGGAAGAAAGAAAAAGAACATGTTATAGTCCAAAGAGTTGTTTCCCCAGCTTGTCTTGTCTTGTTTCTCATAACTTGGACTTCAAGGGCTCGGCCACTTGGCATCAGTGCATGATGACAGGTGGATCCTACTGTGTAAAGTCAGGATTGCTGAATCAGAAAACTGATTCTATGCGGGAATCATTTTTTCTGCTCACTTGATAATTTTATTTATTTTATTTTTTTTATAGGATTTATGTCATGACTCAAATATTTGGCCATTTAAAAAGGTCAGTCTTTTCATTTCCAACTATTAATTTGTGCCTTTTGATGTTTGCTTGATATTATTCTTATCTGAAAGAGATTCACCTCATAACTAACCTTCTCACAGTTGGTTTCAGATTTCCTTTTAAATTTACTTGGTTATCGTCTGTCATCATTCATTTCATTTAGTCATTTAATGTCTCTGGTATCAGATGTATAAAAGCAACCGTACACCTAGACAAAATGTCTGTGTTGGGTTTTTTTGTTTGTCTGTTTTTGTTTTAAAAAGTATGGACATTTTTCTTATGAACTGTATTGTTTTGTTCTGCTTAAAACATTAATCCAGTTCATGACATCCTCAGATATCACGTTTTATTAAGAATCAGCACCATCAATCACCGAAACTTCTTAATAGCTTTACAAACCACTTAAATAAGAACTTTAAGATCTTTGGGAATTGCTAACTTTAGGAACATAGTAGACAGCTCTCTGACAATTTTGAGATAGAAGATAAATAAAAAAAACTAACTAACTTTTCTTGTTGATCAATTACTTTTGACTCTTTTTTAAAATATCCATATTATAAAAGATTATTTGTATTTATAGCTAAAGATGAATTCTATCCTTGAAATTTGATTACCAGTAAATCTGACCAGGATTGTTTTATTACAGGATTGCTTTTTTTTTTTTTCATCTAAGCGTCTTTAAAAATCCTTTAAAAGGCTAATGTGCTGAACAGAAAGTTGGTTCCCCTTTACTGATAAGGAATTTTAAAGATAAAATCAATAGTTAATGTAATCATGACATTCAGAGTTATGTCAAAATGTAAACACATCTTTTGCAGAATGAGCTTCTTGCATTCCTGTTCAGGAAGCTCATTCTGAGTCGCACTTATGGCCTTTAATGGTCAAACAGGACCAGGTTTGTGCGCTGTCTGCCCGATCAGATGTGCTATACATGGATTTAGTCTGGTTAGCTTGAACCAAGCTCCACTTTCCTGTTTCCATTCCGCTCTCATCAAGAAAATGTCCTGTTTGTTCAGTATTCAAAAGCCTCCTTTGGTTTCCAGTGGTGAATCCTGATGAATCCTCTGTGGATGCAACTGTTGCACAAATATTTTCCCCGAGGAGGCAATCTGGACATGAAACACAGATCAGACATCTGATCCCGTGACACGACCAAGCAGGGCTAACGGTCTCCTCATTATCTATCTGACCTCATAGTTATTTGGGGATTTCACTTCAGCTATTTTAGCTGCATTACATCTTGTATGAGAAGCCACATCTGCCCTTTTTTAGCAGCAAAAATATGGAGCTTGAGTCGAGAAGAAAATTGCCTCTGTGGAGTGTTTTGCTTTGCAGATGTATATAACCGTGTTTTATGTACATTTTTATTCCTCTGGTTCACTATAGACAAATAACATTTCTAGAATAGCTGCGTTTTTATTTTAAAATTGTGCAGAAATAATTCCAGCTGTAGCTTCACAGTGAATAAGATTTCATATGATTTTTCTTAAATTTTCGTCTAACTTTGAATATTATGTGGAAGAAGTGTCTATTTATGGGATGCTATGCTTTCAAATTGTCTGTCCTGTTGTCTTTTATCGTTATTTAATGCTTTAAAAGGTCTTGAAGTATAAAGATAGGGATTGTATACATCTATCACTAAGCTCTGCTGTAACCTTTGTGACATGTCATAAAATCTTCATAAACTTAAACTTAAATTCCCACCCAGGAACCATCAAAGTTGCATCCTCACCCTGCAGGTCTGCCTTGCACATGTTTAAAACTCGGTTAACTGAAGTGGAGCAGAGAAGAATATTTTATTTTGCCCTCTTAGTAGGCAGCAGGCGTGATAGGGAGCAGAAAGGCACAGGCCTGGAAAAGAGGTAACTAATGCAGTTAATGCGATGTCATCTGTCCAACGAAGCATTCAAGAGGTGAAGCGAAAAATGGTTTGATATAAAGTTGAATGGAAAACAAACAAAACAAAAAACATTTATCTACACAGTTGTCTGCTGCAGATAACCATGAAGGCTAACTGAAGAGAATTCTTTATCAAGAATAATGATGCCACTGAGGCCTCAGAAGAACCAAGAGCAAACTCCAAAGTCAAGCCTTTGCTTTTTATATTTTATGTGCAATATCGCTATCCTTGGTGGCACCAAGGTGATGTTTTGCATTCACTCCGATAAACCACTTCCAGGAAACAAATAAACACAATTTGCCTTTTGCAAATTACTTCCAATGTTTAATAAGCCTACCAACGCTGGTTAAATGAATATAATGATAAGAATGATAATACATTTTATTTGAAGTGCCTTTCAGGTCACTCAAGGAAACTTTACAAGATAAAACAATAAAATAAAATGACAGCATCTACCAAAGAACCATTCAAGAAGTTGCTGGTGTTGCCTCATCAGGGACATCATGAACTGGTTCTGCAGCAGGTGCTCAGGTGCACTGGGGATCTCTGAGACTGAAAGGCTGTGTTGTGCAGGACGCAGTGGAACAATATTATTTTGCAACACCTCTTTGGGTTTATAGAGCAGGTTTGTGTGAAAGCACCAGTGGTGAGCTCTATAAAGGCACAAGTCACTGGGTGGGATATCAGCATATTAGGTTCATTGCATCAACCCACCGATGTTTAAAATAAATATGTCATATTCAAAATGTCTTCTTATGTTTAAAACCCTTTTTTAGTATATCTGCATATTGTGAAAATAACAGTCTATATAAGGCATTAACGTAACATTTATGTGGACTCATTTAAGGCAGGAGTAGATTTTTTTCGTATTTAAGAAAAGTTCAGAACATTTTTGTGAATGCCGAAATGATAGATTTTGCCCTGCTAACAGTTAACACATAAACGTTTCATCAGTGAGGCTCATTGATCATTAATCTGGCTGGTGTGTGCTAATCTGATGAAAGCGCTTTAATCTTATAAATCTGGGGGCGTTTGCTAACTCAGTAGCTGAGTTGGCTGGTTGGCTCAGGTTTACGCTGAGAAGTTATTAAAACTTTTAATGAGTAACAGCAGGGTTCTACTGCACCTGGCTTGTTTTTTTGTTGTTGTTTTTTTTGTTTGTTTTTGTTTTGTTTTGTTTTGGTCTTTTGCAGTGCTAGTCCACGAGTTTCTCTTTCACAGCTTTATATGTGTTTATTTGATTCCTTGATGTA
>JBAMYA010000016.1:9584096-9603038 GCA_037176975.1 Arrhamphus sclerolepis
CACAGGTGAAACACATCAGGGGAACGAGGATCAGGAAAGTCAAACAGAACATAACTAGACACAGACAGGATTTCAAATTAAAACAGGAAGTAAAGCTAACAGAAACAGAAGACAACATGATAAATACTAACCCGGTCGGGTTGTAAATACAGACCAACTAAAACAGAGATCCAGGTCAAAAGAAACAGAACTGGACAAAGTAGTAATAACCCAAGAACAATAATGCTGAAAAACCAAGATCCCAACAAAACACCAAACAATCCCATATCATGACAAGAATATTCAATTCAGGGTTACTACATCATTTCCACAAAAAATTAACCAAACACTTATCTTGTTGTGGCTTTAGGTTGCTGATCTGGCTCTCCAAGACAGAGCAAATAGCCTTCCGAATATGCGTGTCAACTAAATTAAAATTTCTAACTGGTGCAGTGGCTCTCGGCCACACCCTTCTGTTCATTGATTGGTCATTTTTGTGTCAGGTAAACCAAAAAGAATTGAGTTTTTTACTGTGGTAAATGTTAAATAAAATGAAAAGGAATTACTCAACCTGAATTACTAGCCTGGTGAGAACCGGCTATTCCTCTCTGGCTATGTTATATAGATAAATATCACAACAAATTATGGTTGGTTTGTTTTTTTAAACTGGCTGAAATCTCCCCTGATGATTGTTACCTAGCTAGCTGTTATCTTTAGCTTTACTCATGAATAATTTCAGCATCTAAATGTGAACACCAAAAGCAAACCACTTGTCATAACAAAACATATGAATCACGTGGTCAAGTTTCATATCATTAACACATGCTTTTTGCTTGTGTGAAGAAGGTGGTTGATTAATTTATCTTGAAATTCGTGAAGCATTAGTGTTATATTAACATGGACTCTTCTCAAGCCCAGGCTGCACAAAGCCAATAAAGCAGTGTCCGTCCAAAAAAGTGACCGGATTGACCAGCTGATTTGAAAAGAGCAAGCATCCAGATGAAGGCATTGACACCGCAGAAAAATCAGTAGGTGACATATTTCAGTCCTTAGATGGCATACAACTGAAAAAAAGAGAGCATACAGCTCTTAACAGGAGAAGAAGATGTTGAGCATGTGCAGAATCCTACGTGGGGTAAACAAACAAAAAACTTTTTGGCACAACAAAAACTAGGCCACAAGGCTACAGCAGGGAAACAAGTATGCTATCCACCATTGTTGTTTTTATTATGGTATGGCTTGTCGTCTGATTTCATTTTAGGGTTAGGGGTTGGAGAGGTGTGGCTATGACAGCTGTACTAGCCTCATTCTCCGCACATCTTCAGATCAATGAACTCAATGAACCGCTGGTTTCGTCTCACAAAAAGGTTCGGCTAGGAACATGCTCGGCTTCACTTGGAACTGACTTTGTGGAATATGGACTCCAAAAAAGCAGAGATAATTTTGTTGAATCCCAATTATAAGCGCATATTGCACATGCAATAATGTTATCAGTCCTCTGATCAAAAAATGTGACTAAATCTTTTGAATTGGTTGATTAAATTTATCCTATTGAATTTCAGAAAAAGTTTGCTAAGTCATGTTGATTGACTGTGATGTACTGACTACTACTCAACACAGTCTGGTCACTAAAGTCTCTTAATTGTACATGTCTTCACTGCGTATCTTCTTTTTAATGGATAAGTTTTGCATGTGAGCATCTTAACAGGTTCATTGCATTTGCAATGAACAAAAATCCTTATCTGACAGACACCATTTGTACTTTGAGGCTGAAAGCCAGAAAATGAGAAATCTGAAAATCTTAACCAGCTTATATTTTATTGAAAGCACTAAGGGGAGAAAAAAAAACAGGAGAATAAGGCTGATTTGTCTGCTGACTAACAAATGGCTTGAACCAGCTGTATACCCAGATGAGCTCATCTTTTGTCTGTGAAGATTTGGCCTGCAAGCATGCTTGCTTTTCATTTACAGTCCATCAGTTTAGATTCAAAAGGAGTTGCTGGCTTTAAGCAGAGAGGATATACAGGCATGACAGGGGACTAGCTGGCAATTTCAGCTTCTCCATCAATTTTTTCAGAGCTGTTCTGAAAAATCTACTTGTTATAGATGAGCTCCTCATCTATGCCACAGATAGGGTTTTTGATATATGATTAATTTCATTCTGTCTTTAAGAACAAGATAATTAGTATTAGCATAATAATGGTGTTTTCAGGCGTTTTAGGTAAGAGTTTTAGGTAAATCTTATCTTAGATTTGATCGTTTAGGTGTGTGGTTGCATCTACCTCATCAGTGTTTCCTAAAGCCTCTCGAATAACAAACTAACATTAGTGACACAGAGCTCCCTTCTCGACAATGTTTTTAGTGTCTGGGCAAAAAAGTAGCACTAGAACACAGCAAAGACTGCAAAGACTGCAAACTAAAACGTACAAATTAGAACCCTGATCTAGCTTAGTCAGGTGTGTACACAGGCTGTATAAAAAGAACAGGGGAAACACTCTGTGATGTCACCCAAAGGTAATAGTATCTTTAGTTGGAGCAAATCCCATTCAAACCCATCTAATTCAAAATTGGACAAATCGGCAGAACAAACAAGCCCAGCAACTGGTTGCAACATGTCTAACTGGTAACTACAAGGTCACTATTTTGGCTGGACTTAGCTCAAATATACTGATCTATGAAGCTAAATGCCATTACCTTACATTCATTCTGATCAAAGCAGTCTATCCATCCTTATTTCTGATGTCACTAATGAAACAACATATGAAATGAGCACTGTTGGAGCTAAAAATGAAGAAAACTCAAGCTGTGATCAAGTGCCACAAGAACCCTCAGAAAGCCAATGCTCAGCTAACTGACTGCAGCCAAGTGGTTGCAGTCTCTTTGTACATTTTACAGACAACAAGGCATTTTTCTTTTCTTTGAAAAAAACATAAAAAATTAATATGCACTGTTAGGTTTTTGTTCACAGTTCAGAAGTCAAATTCATCAAAAGTGCTAAGCAGCTAAAGTGACAGTAAGCCAGCTGACATAATCAAATGCAATGCAGCTGTCACTCAAAATAAAAACATGTCCCTAAATATACATATATTTTAGGCTTTATGTTATTTTAAGTGATGAGAGGCTTTTTTTAAAAAGTAAAAATAAAAAAAAACATCCGGTTTTCATCAATGCAAAATGTATGAATGGAGACCAAAATCCTGTTTTGCACTAGGCTGTAACTGTGAATTCCTGCTTCTGTAAAGTTGGACATTTTAACATGGAGTTCAATGAAAATTGGCACATTCTTGGAGCCAGCACCTAATGGTCATTCAATGAGCGGTAATTTATCTTATATCTGCATACATCCGCATTTGCAACGATTTCAAAAGCTGGAGCTTGCCCCTTGGTTTTGCATGTTTACACTTAAAAATTGAATGTAACTTGTTCTGTGGATTGTTTTGCAGATTTATCATTTATGATTTAGTTCATGTCACTTTAACATACAATTCATGTGCACTACACTGAACAGCCAATCAGAGCAATTTCTGTCACAAACATCTGAGCACTGTGGCTACAAAACAAGCTCCCAATCACTGCACATCCACCACCGTGTTTTGCAGTTGATTCTAAACACTTGAAACACTGAAACACTGAAATGCTGTTTGGTCGAATCCAAATGCTGTTACTAATCTTTGTCCAAATAATTTTTTTTTTTCCAGATTTGTGGTCAGATCCAAGTTTGGAAACTTTGGGAAATTGCATGTTGATTTCATAAAGATTAGATTTTTTTCTGGAAAACAAGACATAGAGGCCTTGTGTGGTAATGTGAAAGTAACAGCTGAAATTAATGTTGGTGTAAATGCTCATGGTCATGGTCATAGTAGTAATAAATGTTTGAATAGAAGCCTTATCATGAGATCTGGATAAATGTAGTACAGTCAAAGAGGAGAGGAAGGAGGGTATAATGGCTTTCTAGCAGCAAATGTCAGTATTAGAATCCGGCAGATATCAGTGCATCACAGTGTGATATGTGCAGAGCATGGAGCATCGGTCCTATTACCCAGTGTCAGAGTGATTGTGTTAAGGTTTTTTGGAGAGCTCTGGGGGAATCTGGGAAGCAACTATCAAACCAGAATCCTGCTAGAGGAGTAATAAATTGTCAAAATTATTACAGGGAGTTCCTCCAGAGTGTAGATAACTGCTTCGCTTTCAGCGGCTTATGGAGTAAGAGGAAGTTAAGAAGATGGATACCTTCCATTTTACATGCAGAGTTGTGTTTTAGCTTACAACTCAAACCTAAAATGTATGTGTGTAATGACGGTGTGCGCTGCTGCACAGAAAACTTTAACCAGCCTTGGCATTCCCTCCTCTGTGTGCACAGTTCATGACTCTGAATCTTTTATGACTTCTAGGGATGATTCAGTGCTTCACTTTGTGGCAACACAGTTCACATAACAGAGTCATATATCAGTACTTAAAATAAAACTGTATTGAAGACATTCTGGCAAGTAGAGAACATTCTCTTTTTTTCTGTTTATATATCTAATGTCTCCATTTATATCCAAATTGAGGATATTCTCTTATCACAAAGCAATACGGGTAGAAATGTATAACTCATTTTCTCAAAATCAAAAAGGTGGGATGCTATGTATGATGTAAGTAATAATAGAATATAAGGATTTGCAAATAATGCTCTGCAAAAAAAAAAAGGAAAAGAATTTGGCTATTCATCATCTACAGCACATATTTCCATTAAAGTAGACTGAGAATCTGAAGAAATCTCTGTATGCTGGTCACAAAACGATGACCAGTATCTAGTGGCTGTGAACGTCAGGGTTTCTGGTAGCACTTTATTAAAACCAGACACGATTCTGTACTTAAAATCAGGAACACTTTAAAGTCAGTGAAAACAGTTCGTCACAGCATCCATAAATATGAAAACTTGACCTCCCAATGAAAAACAAATACATATATATAAACAGGATCCAGAAACATTGCCCCCTTTATTTGGCCCGAGGTGGTAAAAAATTGTTTGAAGGTTCCATGAATCAAAACTTTAAAATGCTTGATGTAAGCTTCCAGGAAACCAGTATCCATGATGGTTTGAGTTGCATTTGGAAAAAAAAACATGACATGGGTAATTGCCATATCTGAGAAAGCACATTTTTGAGCTAAACAAAATATCATGGTTTTGAAATAACCCATGCTGACATTTTCAGTCATTGCTTTTTTCTGCAAGACAGTTCTGAATTACATTCTGCATGCATCACATCACTCTGCAAATGTTTCCATTCAAATTCAGCTTTTAACACCTTAAATGCTGACATCACACACAACAGCCTCTCCAGTTTAAACATAGTCTCCCACGCACTCATTATAATTCTCTCAAAGTGCACTCACCAAGTCCTTGGACGTGCCGAGTCTTTTCAGCCCATCCAGGGGCAGGAGGTCAGCTGAGTCCTTGTGTGTGAACTGGGTGGCCTGTTTCAGACGCCTCTGCTGGTGCAGGATGGCTTTATCCCGGATGGCTAGCTCACCTTTCTTCGCGTCACTCATGGTCTCAGACCGTAGAGCAGTCTTCTCTGAAGCTGTGCGTTGAGGCACTGAGCTGTCCTCACAGCAGCAGCACAGAGTCGATGTTCGTGTGCAGGGAAGAAGAAAAACCCTTTAGAAACAGCTGCCTCACACAGCTGCTTAGTTCCTCTTTCAGGTCTCTCACAGCAGAATGAACCTCCTCTCTGAAATGCTTGCCTTCCTTCTGGGCTCCCACTGCTCTCTCATGTATTCATGCCAGCAGCTTTGGGAGCTATTGTCCTGTCTTGGTTGCTCCACTGATGTAGACACGCATCTTCCTCATTGAAGTCTGTTCAGTCTTTGGCAGAGGCTGTGGGGAAGGTGTGACTGAGTCTATGTGAGTGTGTTTTCTCCCCTCCCCTCAGTTCCGTCTGTCCTTGGATCCCTCTGTCTCTCTGTTACACTCCCATTTCTGCTTTCAGTGTTTTCTCTTTCTCCCCTCTGATCCCTCCTCTTTGTGTCACACACTCGATAGACACATGTTCATAAAACACTGTACATTTTCTGTGCTGAGTAAAAAAAAAAGACAATTCTTTATGCTGCCCATCAGACCCTGACAAAGCATGCCACCCATGTAGCCGTGAGATATTTTTAAAAGTCATACAGTGTGACAGCCTGTATGTTGTTTTTAAGGCTGACATGATTTGCTGTATTAAGGTCCTGGCTACCCCACTGTGGAGGTGTGAGGGAGATCACTGTGATCTGACCTCACACAGAGGATCAATCTGGACCACTGATGGCAACTATTGATTTTCTCTGCCCCCCTCTGACTGCCCCTGTGAATGCAGGAATCCAATTTCTTCCATCCATCCTCACCACCAAAAGCTATAAATATCACATCCATCTTTGTTTGTGACCTCCACATGATGACACATTTTTCTGCTGTAGCCTACAGGTGCACAGGGTTTCACGACCTGCAATAAACTCCTCAGTTTCTGCTACAATCTCACAAGGGGGTTCTTTTAGAGCATGGTGACATCAAAGTTAAGGTTGCTTTTTTAGAATATATAATATGGATAGTATTTATCCAGAGAGGGAGTTCTTGTAAAGGTGAGGTGGAAAACACTGAGTGCCTTCAGACAAAATGTTTTAAAAGCATGCACTGCCCCCTGCTGGTTGCTTTTTTCTTGTTTTTCTTTTTTTTTTTTTTTAGTGTCGTCATTTTCAAATTCTCTCGAACTCTAGAGCAGAATGAATTTAAATCATAGCTAATTGCTTTGTCCTCTTATTATTTTACTGTCTTGTAATGGCATTTGTAAAATAGCTTCAATTCTTACATTCTTAAAAATAAATACTAAGCCATAATTCAAACAATCATTGAAATGACTACATGCTCTGAAAGGCTGTGACATTGTGTTGCAATTATCTTTCTAGTTAACCATTTTCTCAGTTGCAATAAGGCTTTGATCCAGCTTAAGGTACAGATCGTTTTGTTTCAGTCTATGCTTATCATCTAATAATATCTCATATGTCATTAACCTGCTGGAAACTGCCATTATTTACTCTGTTTGGCTGTCCCATTTTTTATTTAAAAAATAAAGTACTTGCACTTGGTGCATGCTGGGAAATGTACTCAAATAAAAACCGAAGAGCCTTTGCAAATATTTTAGATAAACAAATAATTTTACCCTCATTTAAATTATCTCAACGCTTTATGTACGGGTACTTTATGTAAGTTTGATACTACAGTTTCATACTAACTAGTACAAAGTGATACAGCTGGATGAAATGAGGCACAAAGTAAGCACTATTTATTGTACATCCCTTGAGTGAAGAACATAACTTTAATGGTTCCAAAAAGAGGTCCCTCACTTGTAATACTTTTAAAGGTGGTTTCTGGAGATTTCTAAGGCCTAAAAACTTGAATAGCTGTATAAAATTAAGTTCTAGTAGTTACAACAGAGTTGTGAGCCAGTTCGATTTATGACAGATACCTGAATCAGAAGTTCTCTCTATAATTTGTTGTTTAATGAAAGTACAGTGGAGTTACATGTAACAGATATCCATAGACAGAAATATAAAGTGAATCTTTAAAAAAAAAAAAAAGATCCTGTGAATTGATATAAAGTTAGGTTTTGTTTTAAACTCTTGTGATATGGAAAAGCTGCACAGAAAGCTCAGACTTTCCTATTAGTTGTCAAAGAGTGGATGTTTTCTTTTCAGAAACTGTCCCACTGAAGCGTGATATTGTTTGTATTCAATTGACTGAATATTTTCTTATATACTAACTTTCTAAATTTTATTACTAAGTTTCTACCTAGTACGAAGTTTCTTATATGTATTTATCCAATATCAGCATTTAAAACAAAATTGAAACCAACATATTCTGCAGTAAAATCCCTACACCAATTATCAACTGCTGAAAACAATTAATCAACATTAAATAATGATTTAAATTGATTAAAACTATTTAAAAAATAATTATAAAATAATGAAGTTTAATAAAAAGCTACACTTACAGGCTTCAGTCTTTGGGGGGCAGCAGGGTGTTAAGGAACCTGAGTGCAGGGGGAAGAAGCTATTGTAGTCTGGTGGTGGTGGTGGTGGTGACCAGCCCATGGGTGGGGAAGCAGGGGACCCCACCATGTTGTTTGTACTGCATGTGATATGCTTCTTGTGTGGTTCATCACTAACCCACTTGACAATAAACCCAGACCCGAGTGGTTCTGGGGGCCAAATTGTAAAGACTGCAACATCCACCTCAGTTTGTCTGTGAGTCAGGAAGGGCCAGCAACACCATTGGCATGCTGCTAAATTTAGTTCTGATACACCTAAAAGATACCAATACTGGTACTTTGGTGTGCCTTGTCTTCATTGATTTTTCATCAGCTTTTAACGAAACCCAGTCTCATGTCTTGGCACAGACTGAGTCATTCCTAGAACATCAATGCTGGTCTGATCTGCAGACCATTTAACCACTTAATATAATTATTTAACTAATAGGTCACAGTCTGTCAAAGTTGATGCCACCTAGTCTGATACTTTTGTGTCCTCGATCGGTTTACCATAATTATTTAATTTCTTCTCCATGCTTCTCTGGTTTTACTGCTGACTGTTGATGATCAAGACCATTGCCTGCAGCTTCTGAATTTATCGACTGGTGTAAATTAGTGTTTCCCAATCCTGGTCCTTGGGACCCACAGCCATGTGTGTTTTAGGTTTAGAATGACCTGCAGGGGAGGTCACTTTACTGTCATAGATTATACACATCTTAAACTGTCTGCCCTCATGCTTAATGGGCAGTTTTCTACTGAAATTGAGACATTCACAAACAGCAAAGAGATGAATGTTGCTGTATAGATTAAATGAAAAACACATGAAACCAAAAAACCTCTGAATACCATCTTTAATCAGGACCTACATATTCAAACCGCTTAACGAACAAAGTAAAGCAGAGAGGAGGTGAAATCCATCAAAACAAGCTGTGTTTACCCAACACTTAAAGGTTTCTGAGGTTAGTTTAACTTTGAGGCTCAAGATCGAAAACTTCCACTATTTCATAAAGTTAACAAGAGGTACCTCAATTAAAGAAAAAAAAAAGAGAAGAGGAAAAAAATCTGCATTAGCAGAACAAAATATAAAACAGCAGTTTTGGTCAGTTGCTGGCAATGTAACAAAGTCTTCTTTTTTTTTTTTTTTTTTTAACTATCTTTTAACAGAAGTCGCAGAAGGCACATGTGCAACGTTCAGTTCATGGAACTGAGCTTTAAGCTTTGCTTAGTGTATGTCTGTAAAAGAAGACTGTGTGAGTGTAAATGCCAGACACGAATGTCCCTTTGAGTCACGTCACATCCCAAAACCTTCACAGGGCTTCTACCACCCATAAAACTGGCAGTGTAAAACCAAAGCCATTTCCATGATTACCTGCTCCGTGCAGTACATTAAGACAAGAAATGTGGTCTCTAAAGGTTGTAGTGATTTAAAGATAAACATGTACCCCAGTGCCGTATTTGTGTGAGTGTAAACAACATGAACAGGCCTTTGAAAGCATGCTGCTGCTTAGCTCTTGTTTGTGCTGCTTAAGTATTTAATATTAGTGTGCTGCTTTTGACCCAGAAAAGCACGTAATAGGATTTAATGATGCTCTGACAGTGTTTCCAGAAGTCTCAAACAGTCCTAGAACTCTCTGGATGCAGAAACATTCAATCTGATCCACGCAGGCTTGTCTAATGTCCAAATGAAAATACCACACTCAAATAATGTTTTTCTTAAAACATTCATCTTTTTATCAACCAGGTGGTTAAAATATTCTCTCAGGATTCTGGAAATACCTTCAAAAGAGCAGCAGAGGCTCTGGGTGACTGTCATGTTCAAGGCCCAAAGTACGGCTAGCTGTTATGATGTTGCTGCGGGCTCAGGGCTTTCACACTTGTCATTATAGCTCAACAGGACGATGTAGTGCGTTTGTTCTTAGGCACAGAGGTCACGAGACATTCAACCTAGAAACCAAACATGTTTCATGCCAACACCAGATGTCCCTGGTCAGTGCAACAAGCAGGCTACGCACCGACCTCCCTCTGTCTTTAAGTATTCAGGTTCCTCCCAGCGGCCTCTCAGTCATAGAACATTGGGGAGGTAAAGCGAACAGAGCAGCATGTTCTGTCCCAGAGTCGGGAAGCGTCTGAAGGCCTCCCATGCATCAGAGAAGATGTTGTACTTCAGAAAGACACGGTGCTCCAGGCTGGAGGGCGGGCTCACATCCCGGCTCATGATGTAGATGCCATCATTGTGCAACGTGCATGTCAGGTTCAAGCCTGACTTGGACGTATTCTCCTTCAGCTGGATCCACTCCCCAGTTGCGACATTGTAAGATTGCACCGTCAGAACGTCCTCGGTCTGGCTAGGGCGACGCCGATGTCGGCCCGACCCCAAATCGTGCGTGTAGCCACCCACCAGGTAGATGGTGTCCTCCACCGAAAGCATCTGCTGCTTGCGTATGTGGACTGAACACGACCTAAACACTGTCCAGGTATCAGAGATGGGGCAGTAGCGGAGGACATTGGTGTTCCTGTCTGAAAGACAAAATGAGAAAGCAGACAATTATTTTGTATAAGCAAATAAAAATGTGAATTTACAAGCACATTTCTGCCAGATTGAACCACATGTGACCATAAAAATACATAGACAGATAAACAAAAAATGCTGGGAGCTTATTTTCTAACAAAAGAATACATATGAAATATGAAAATCTGTCACTTTATGCCCATTAGAAGTGTACCTACCCCTTGCGGTGTATCCACCCATGACGTAAATCATACCCTGGCACTCACAAGCTGAGAACTCAGCCAGCGGGTCAGGCATGGAGGACACACAGGTCCACCAGTCCTGCTCTGGGCTATAACACTCCACTGTGCCCAGACACTGGCCTCCCACAGCGTAGACCTTCCCTTGCACTGCCAGCAGCTTGAAGTTGGACCTGGATGGGTGAGCACAGAGAGGTGAAACACGATGGAAACAATGCTTAGCTGACCCATGTAAGGCAAAGTCTAGTGTTACCTCTTCTGGTTGAGCGGAGCCACCTGGTTCCACTCGTTCCTACAGGGGTTGTAGCAGTGCACAGCTGAGATCTCCTGACTCGTCATCCTGTACCCGCCTGCAATAAACAGGTAGTTGTGGAGGACAGCAGAGCCGTATCCTCTGACATTGATCATATCTGGAGGCAGGTTGTTTGCCAGTGGCTTCCAGCGCTGCTCCACCTCTCCATACCTCAGCATGGACCAGGGTTCATCCTGATCGGGAACATCCAGGGACAGGCAGGTGAAGTCTCCGATGGCCACCAAGGTTGCGGTGCCTTTCATGCGCATCTCCTTAACCTGGTCTCTTACTGCAGAGGGCAAACTGCTGAACTCAGCCCGCCTCAGCATGGGGTGGTAGTAGCAGCTCATGTACTTGAGGCAAGCCTTACGCAGATCATGAGTCCCGTACACTTCAGAGAGACTGTACAGATCCACGCAGTTGTCTAGGCGGATCTCTGACGTCAGGAGTTTGAGGATGGAGGTGACTTGTAAGAAAGAGGCGGCTTCAATAAGATCCTCCAGTGTCTCGTTGACCACCTGGACTTTGGAGGTGTTGATAAACTCCAGGACCAGCTCCAGGCCTGGGACGCTGAGCCCCTGCAGCTGCACTGAGTCCTCCGTAGATTCCCTCATACCAGAACTGTATAGAGCACGGAAGTAGTCACTCTTCTCTATCAGCTTCTTTTTGTTCACCTGGTAGGTCTTGTCATCCATGATGATGGCGATAATCTGATCGGATGACATGATGAGGACAGTGTTCCGTCTCCTTTATAACGATTGCCGTTTGTCAGCCTCC
This sequence comes from Arrhamphus sclerolepis, assembly GCA_037176975.1. NCBI lineage: Eukaryota > Metazoa > Chordata > Actinopteri > Beloniformes > Hemiramphidae > Arrhamphus > Arrhamphus sclerolepis. The sequence goes on from JBAMYA010000016.1 coordinate 9,595,941, forward strand.
TGAACGAGTCGCCGTTTACATCTCACCGGCCAGGGAGCTCTGTGGCCGGTCTATATATGGTCATGTTCAGCCCATCGATCACCATGGAGCTGCTGTCTTCAGCTAACTGTGGAGCTGCAGAAGCTACCGGAAAAACCTGCAAAAAAATAGCCCTTTCCACGGATTAACGTTCCTCGACGGACGGAGGAAAAGGTGACTCCAGTTTATAAAGACGCAAGCTACATGTTGCATTTTATTTTTGACCCTGACAGTCACAATTTCTTCTCAATTTCATCAAACTTCAGTGGAATGATGCGTTAAACTGTCCACTGTTTTGGTCCTGAGCTCTACGTCACGTCCAGATTTCTTTTTCGTGGGTTTATTGGGTGTCAAGTTATTCCAGTGCGCTTCTGCCGCCTACCGGTGGTTGCAGTAAGAACACTTTCTTAACGACTAGGTCAACAGTATAAAAGTGGAATAATGTGTAGAGAGCAGTTGCTTTATGTCAAAAGTTACAATTAAGAAAACGTTTCTAAAGGAGGGTTTTACGATAAAAAGTTGATCATTTTTGACAAAATTTGAAATTTTTGTTTAAAAAAAAAGAACTTTTTTATATATAACCAAAATGCATCATTTTAGGACAAAATTTGGAATTTAGCAGTTTTACGACTGTTGTAATTTTATGTCAAAATGTTGCAAAAAGTTGATATCTTCCAACTAGCAGGAAATTGTTAACATACCTGATTGAGAAGGTAAAGAAGAACCCTTTACAGTAACCATGGTGAGTTTGACATCTCTGGAATAAACCTATAAATGCTACATATTTATGTGCAAGTTCCATTGTATAATGTTGTCTAAATGGAATGGATTCTAAAATACTTGAAACTTTTGTCAAAAAGTGAAAATAGATATATTATTAATATTATAGATTGTGTTATCATTACTAATAAATGTTTTATTAATATATATTTGAGGCAATGATGTCATATGTATTGTCAGTTTTGGGTTTTCGCACATCTATTTGCTTCAGGATCTTCTCAATATCCAGGGTTTAAGGATACTCCTTCTCATTAATATGATTACTCCATCTGTTTTTAACAAGCTCTGGCATCCCTTCTCCATTACTCTTACCACTTAATGCAGTCTCTGTCTACTTTCTAGCTCTGTGGTCTGCAAAAAGAGGTGTTGGAATTAATCATTCAGTCATGTCTTAATGAAGCATGTAACACTGTATTCCCTTTATATTGATACTGTACTGCAAATATTTCATTCTAGTCCATTTTATTTGCCACAGATCTTACATTCCCCATTATGGCTTAGGAGAAAAACAACTTAAACATTCTCCTTCTTGCTCTCTGCTTCACTCCTCCATTGCATCCTCAACATTCTCCTCTTCAACTTGTCTGGATTTAGGGTCTTATTCTGGTCTTTGGAATGCTCAATCAATTGCCTCCACATGTACACAAGTTTCCTGTTGTCATGGTTTCACATCATAACTGATATTAAGAGTAAACTAAGGACCTCAGGTTAATCATTTTCAAATATCCATCTATTTTGTCGTTCTTTGGCAGAATAAATTTTGTGTTTAGGTTGTTGCCTTGCTGTGTGAAGCACTTTCTCTTTAGATTCAGTTCAGTGAAAGATGTTCTTACATTTATCTGTAGAATTCATTTTTGTAGAACTCATACTATGGCCTAAATACACTGCTCAAAAAATAAATAAATAAAGGGAACACCTAAACAACACAATGTCACTCCAAGATTAACACACATGTGTTAAATCAACCTTTCTAATTGTGAATCAGTTTCACCTGTTGTTGTGCAAGTGAAACAGACAGCAGGTGTAAATGAGAGCCAATTAGCAAGACAACCCCTATAAAGGAGTGGTTCTGCAGGTGGTGACCACAAACCATTACTGTTGTTTCTGGTGATGCTTTGGGCCCTTTTGAATTTTATTAGTGTTCTCAGCCCCAGAGGTAGCATGAGGTGGTATCTACAACCAGCAGAAGTTGCTCAGGTTGTGCAGTTCATCCAAGATGGCACATCAATGCACGCTGTGGCACGAAAGTTTGTTGTGTTTCCCAGCACAGTGCCCAGAGCATGGAGGAGATCCCAGGAGACAGAGAACGAGAGAAGAGAGTGAAACAGGCCCAAACCAAAACACTACCACAATGTGTCTTAGATGGGATGAGGTTCTTATGCTGGCATGCACTCCTTTCCTTTCTGCTGCTATAACCCTTTTCACTTAAGCATATTTGTTTTTGACCTCTTTATCTTTAACAACCAGACACATCTCCCTGCCATGCATGTTGTTGTTCTCCTGAGGATCGGGCTCAATAATACAAGCTGTTAGGGCCACAGCATTATATTATAATCCTGACTATTCTGAACCCCATCTTAAACTAAAGTGACTTTGTTTGGAACCTTTATATAAACTCTAGCCACTGTAAGGCCTGTTTAACACAAGTATTTAACTTTAAAGCCTCAGATCAGCTGAAACACTCAGTTTATTTAAATCCAAGTTAAAGACCCACCTGTTCTCAGCTGCATTTGAAAAAAGTTCCAAATTTAGTTATTTTAAGCCTGAATTTTAGAGCCAAAACAAAAATAGTTTTAACAGCTGTCCCCCCCACCACACACACACACACTTTATTTTTAAATCTTAAATTATACTTTCTATTCTGCACTCTTCATTTCTTAATTTAATTAATTATTGATTATTTCTATGTTTTAATTAATTAATTAATTTATTTGCCTCTTGGGATTTTATGTAGCTGTAAAGCACTTTGAATTACCTTGTGTATGAATTGTGCTCTACAAATAAACTTGCCTTGCCTATCATGTTAATATGGGCCATCATGTATGAGTAATGTTTCCAAAACCTTTTTTTAATCCAATTGGAGGAAATCCTGAAGACAAAATGTGGCTCAACCCAGTACTAGCAAGATGCACTTAGAAAAGTGCACATAAGGCCTAAAAATGCATGTGAATTTCAAGTAAAAGTTGAAGATGCAAAACAACATATTTTAGGTTTCTGTAGGTAAGTAGAAACTTTTAATATTCATTATTCATTCCATGACAACTTTTCGGATTTGGGTTGCAATTCTTTTATCAGCTTCTGATAAGCTGCACTACAGATAATGATCACAGCTCCACAAACCAAACTGCACACATCCTAATGTGCTTCATAATGAGATGCCGTCCGTCGTTGCTGTTTAAAGTTATGTGCCCAGACAGCCTAAGCTGATGAAGGGAGGACTGGGCACAAAGTCACCAACCACCACCGCCGCCATACACAGAACACACTAGTTACCAGAATGGTACCTTGAGTGAGGGAAAAAATGAGAAGGATCTCATCACTGCTAAATAACTCTCACATGACTCACATGAACCCTTTTCACAGAATTCACTCTATTGTTTGCACATCAATATAACACTCGTCACCAGGCCCATAATTTTATTAGGGGACAAACTAGAAAGGGTTTATGCTTCTTTTCTCATGTGCATGCAGTATTGCATTTATTTTATGTCTGAATCATTCTGTTTTTTAAAGCTCCTGTTTCTTTCAGAGTGTGCTCACATAGGAGTGTTGCAGCAACACTTGGCAATGGGAGTTGTAGACAGCACTATCATACCAATACACAACCAATAAAGTTTATTCTCACAACCAACATAAGAAAGTTTTGTGCCCTAAAACAGTGCTGCTCCATATACAATTCATTTGGCTAGCACTAGCTGCAAAGTTTCTTGTAAATATTAGCAACTGCTGATACATAGTTGCATAATACAATTGCAAATATTTTCTGCTCTAACAGTAATGTTTTGATGCAATTTCACCTGCATGGAATATCAAATCCCATCACGCTCATCCATGCCATTAGACACACACACACACACACACACACACACACACACACACACACACACACACACACACACACACACACACACTGCTTTTAGTCTTTTAGTGACCCCCTCTGTTGCTATAATTAAGCACAAGCTTGGGCCTGGTACATGCAGCTCTGAATAAAAGAGAGAGATACATAACTGTATCAGCTGTGGTGGTAATGGATTAAAACATGAATAGGGACAATAAATCAATAGAGAAATAAATAATTTAGAGGCAGATGGACAAAAAACATTTAAGTTACTTTAGCGCATTTGAGAGAGAATACATCCAGAGTACTTCCAAACACCAGACGGACTCTTGAGCACTGATGTTACATCAGTACCACAAGACTCAAGACAAAGGAGGGAGGAGAGAAAGAGGAAAAGGAGGAGACTGAATCTAAGAATAGCAGTACAACCTCGGGCCAGCACAATCGGTCAGCCCTGAATGCTATTTTTTACTTTACTACTGTGCCAACCAGCTCTTGTCTATCATTTTTCTCTCATCTCTTTTTTTTCATCTCACTCTTTCTGCAATATGTGAGGCCGACAGAAGACCAACTTTTTCATATCAATGTGCTTCAGCCTCTGCATCCCATACCCATGCAAAGGTACAGTTCAAACAGTTGTCGCCTCAGTAGACTTCAGCCATGACTGTGGGCAACAGCTTCAAAAGCAACATCCGCAGAGAATTACCTCAGTCAACATTGCAACAAATTTGGGATCAGACACACAACAGGCTGTGAAATATTAAGCGACATGCTTCTTGTTCCCACTTTCTCAAAGCCTTTCATTGACGTCAGGTAATCCTCGAGAGGTTACACTCACACACTCCTCCAGGGGACGGATTTTAAGGACGCATGTGATAGAAGTGGGATTCATACAGTGTATGGGCACAGGTGAAGGGGAACTGCAAGAACTACAACTGTGCATGTGTGTGCTCATGCATACTTTCTACTTACCACAGTCTCATCAGGAAATGGTGCTCCATGTCTTTATGTGGAAGAGGGCAGCAAAATAACTCAGTCCCAATCAGTCTGCAGAAAGGAAAAGCCAAACAAAAACATACTGTAAGGGTGAGGAGCTCCAACTACAAAAACCAAAAAAGCAGTATCATACTGTACCTAGCAAAAAGCACTTAGCTCTAATTTTCTCTCATCCCTCAGTATGCTCCCACCTCCTGCCTCCGCTGTGGGAAAAGCACCCCTCCCTACAAGCTCTGACCTGTAAATGGGTCCCTGGCGGTGCTTGCAAAATGTGCGGCTGTTTCCTTCAGTCCCAAAACAAGAAGCTCCCCTGACTGCCTGACTGAATTCAGTCTTCCCCTGTTTGGAGTTCTATCGGCCTCGGAGGCAGGAATGGACGGATAGCAAGGGGATATGTTGAGAGGAGAGGGAGGCAACGGCGGATAGAGTGACATTAACTGTGGAGATAAAGAGCCGTGTGTGAAGGACAGAATGAAATTGAAGGGAGAAAAAAAAAAGGAAAGTAAGAAAGCAGCAGGGGCAGACTGAAACCACTTAATTGAGTGAATGCTGCTTCCAATTAACTTCTAAAGGTAGCAGAATGAGTGAAACGACTTGAAATCCAGGAACGTAGAGAAAAACATACTCACACACAGAGCAAGGGATGAAATACAATAATAGTGCATGTCATCTGATGTGAAAGCATGTGTGCTTACCTTTGTTCATTCACACTGAGATAATATTAAGATCAAAACTGGGACATTGTGCTGTATTTGTCAGTGTGAGCTAACTGCATTAAATGCCACAGGGTTCCACATACTTTCCATTAGCCTTTGCAATAGTACACTAGTAGTAGTGATAGCTGTTAGCATTAGCTCCACAGGCTTCTTTCCTTTCTGTCATTTTGTGCCTCATTAAAGCTAATGCTCGCCCTCACCGTGTGTTAGTTTTTTAGCTCCATGGCAACAATAGCCACTATAGAGATTAGTTTTACAGTTTTGCACGGTTTGAATCCATGAAAGGAGTAATCTACAAAAAAGATGTCTTCCAACAACTTTCAAATGCCATCATAACAGCCTGGTTTCATTTTAGCTGTGATCACCTGGTAATTAGCCTATGTCTCGCTAAGCACGATAGAACTGTGTGATGTGCAGTTGCACCAAGAGACCAAAGGCCACAGTCATCACAGAAGAGTGTTAATATGCACTTTGTGGCATGAGGGTTTGCATAGTTGCACCAGAGGATCTGCTGCAGCTCATGGCAGGGTATGGCAGATGCTCTTGTGAGCTTGCATTGATTTGCTGGAAAGTGTGTGCACTTATGGAAAAGCATACGTGTGTGCAGGGGTGTGATGTCTAGCTAGCTAGCAGCAGAGATAATTAGAACACAACTCCTTTGCTGTCCCTGCAGGCCACCAATCCAGCTGCTTTCATCTAATATAGGTCAGCTGTGACAAAGCCCTCAGCATGGACACAGATCAGCCCTTCTCTCTCTCATACACAAATGATGAAGTTAAACTCTCTTTTCCCTTCACACACACACATACACACACACACACACACACACACACAGGGATGCTCTATCACAGGGGTGTCAAACTCAAGGCCTGCGGGCCAAATCTGGTCTGCCACTGTTTTATCTTGCATGCAAAGAGGGCATGCAAAGATAATCATATATTTATAACTAGATCATTTCTGAGGAAATTTCATATTTCAAATTTCAAAAGTGGAACAACTGAGGTGGAGGGCAGCTGGTTTATGTTAAAAAGTCATGATTTAGCAAAGTTTGAAAAAAGATTTTAGAAAAAAACATTGCATTTTTTTAATCAAAACTCATGGTTTTTGTAAAATTAACTTTTTGTGATTTTGGGACAAAAAGTTGAAATTGTAGGGAAAAAAAATATGACTGTTGTAATTTTGTGTCAAAATGTTGCAAAATGTTGATTCCTCTTCCCATCATAAAAAAACAAACAAATTTTCTGTTAAAAAGTCAAAATATTGTGACATTTGTATGATAAAATGTCTCAAACTTTCAAAATTTTTTTTCAACTCTGATTTTACAAAAAAAATGATTTTAGCACAAAGGTTTGAAATGATAAATGTCAGAATTTTTGTGATTTTTCATTCTTTAGGCAAAAATTCTTTTTTTTTTTTATTTTAATTTTGCAATTAATTGAGTCTCAATTTCATGATAAAAGTTGCAAATTTTGTGAAACTTGAGACTGGCAAAAATTTAGTTTTTTTTTTTTTTTTTTTTTTTTTTTTTTT
>JBAMYA010000016.1:9606450-9617727 GCA_037176975.1 Arrhamphus sclerolepis
CCTAACCTAAACCCATGTTACGTAGATAACATGTTAGATTTTTTTTCACCATTTAACTTTGATAATGTACTATTTCGGCACAGAATTCCACTAGTGTGTTAAAAAGATGACTGGCTTGGAATTGGATGCTACTACTAGTGCGAAGCATGGCTTTACTAGTCCAGCTTCTGCTCAAATTAGCTGGACGAAAGTGTTACTAGTTGCTTGAAAAGTGTGACTACGACCTTTTGTTCATCTAGTGCAACAAAAAGCTGAGCTAATGCAAATGATGTTCAACTAGTACAAAGTGCAAACAAATAAATAAAACTGAGTTCTGATATCAAGGATATCAAATAAATACTCAAACTGCTTGCCATAAAGCACTGCACAAGTCTGTTAATGACCTATTAATTTGAGCTAGATGTGTTGGAGCTGGGAAACATGTAAAACACACATAACAGTGTGTCCCAAAAATTGGCTAACACTGCTCTAGAGAACCACTTTCTGGGATCACCTAATTTGTCAGGATTATACACAGAATTTAATAGATGTTTCTGCAGTAACTCAACCCCAAATTAGTCTCATGCACTACACGGTTTATAACAGAGACAACCAGATAACCATGCTAGATGTTGTCTTGAGAATTAGCTGGAACTATCTGCATCCAATCAGATCAAACAGCATCCGATTACTCATCTGCTATTGCTGGTGCAATACACTGCAACCAATCAGATCAATGAAGCACAACCAGCAGCTGGTAAAAATCAAACTCTTGCTTTTCTCACTCATGCTTTCTCACAAATAGAAATAGCACTTCATATTGCATGTGGACTCTTTATACAATAGTTCTTTGTTTCTATCTAACATGAGGGGCATATGGAGCAACAATGTGAAGTTCAGCGTCATACCCAAGGGCATTTCGACGCACAGCAGGACTAAAGATCAAGCCACCGACCTTCTGGTTGGATGACAACCTACACTAACCTCTGAGCCACAGTTGCCCTGTGGTGTCATCGCGTAACTGATACTATAGCAGCATCTATGCCAACCTTTCCATGAGTTGCCCTTAATCACTGTTAAGCCGAATAACTGTAACTGTATCTGTGCAACACTATAACTGAGCCTGGGAACCCAGGACAGATTTTCTTGTGATAAGTATCTTATACATCTTTTAAAAATTGAGTGCGAAAGCAGCTGTTTTGCAAGGATAACAGAGGATTTGTGAATGTGAACCCAGCAGTCTGGAGGCAGTTGGCTGACTAAACAGTATTTCTATTAATAGTACTGCACTATCAGCTTGGCTAAACGTTTATTGATCTTTTTCCATTTGTGTGTGTGTGTGTTTATGGATGTGTACTCTGCAGACGGACTACTACTACCAGTATACAGAGTGTGACAGCACAGGGTCACGATGGAGGGTAGCAATCCCGCTCAGTCCAGGCTCCTGCTCAGACCTTCCACCTCCAACCAGAGGAACAGACTGCTGTGAGTCCAGCCAGAGGAGTGTGTCTTCATGTCTGTTGTGTGTGTATTCACATACTAACATGAGCTTTCCTTTCCCTTCAGCCTTCTCCTGCCCAGCTGGAAAGTTTTTGGAGATGTCGACGCAACAGTGCACACCGTGTGTAGCCGGTTCTTACTCTCTGGGCAGCGGCTTGCGGTTTGACCAATGGGATGCCATCCCTGCAGGCTTCACCAGCCTGGCCAGCTTCCTGGACCCTGGGCCAAACGGAGAGGACATTCAGTCCTGTAACAGGTGACACAGACAACACAGTACAGATTTATTAATAATCTATAAAACCAAAACAGAGCATACAGTGTCAATGTTTTGTTCATGTCCCAGTTCAACATGGACACCCCAGGGTGTGTACTTGGAGTCAAACCGCGACGAATGCACAGTGTCTCTGGTTTACGCTGTCCATCTGGAGAAACAGGGCTCTGTCTCCTTCACCTACCAGTATCCTGACAACATCTTCTTTGAGTTCTATGTAAGCACCAGCAACTGCATCGTACAACCCCCCTAGATAACTAGCTGTTGTCTGGATACGTAACTTCAGTGGCTTGTTAATTATGTGTGGTTAGGTCCAGAATGAACAGTGCCAGGAAATGGCCCAGACTGATGATCAGAAATGGATTACAGCCACCAACAATGGAGAATGGGGGACACACACAGTGAGTATGTGGTTCTGCCTGTCTGTCGATACAGTAAGGTATATGGAATCATGGGTGCGCGTGTTCTTTTCAGGTGAGCCTGAAGTCTGGTACAAACATCCTATACTGGAGAACAACCGGAATAGTAGTGGGAAGGAAGATGGTCCAACCTGTGCTGCTGAAGAACATCCAGATAGAGGGTACAAATCTAATCAAATGCACACACATACTTCTAAACTGAGCTGTACCATTGTCCATTTGAGAGGGCTGAGGTAAGTATGCGGAATTCAGAAAAAATCTGATGTGTCCAGGTGTCGCCTACACATCGGAGTGTTTTCCATGCCGGCCCGGCTGGTTCAGCCCAGCGCAAGGCTCCTCATCATGCCAGCCATGCCCCAGTAACACTTACTCTGTGAAGGGGGCATCCTCGTGTACACCCTGCCCTGAACACCTCTACTCACGTATGTGCACAACTTGTTTTTTTGTTTTTTTAATTTCCACCAGTAAAATGGTCTTCTTATAAAGCAAACAGCAACTTGATAAGTGCAAGGCCAACAGCCTTAAACACTATGAAGATTTTTTTTTTAATTCTGTAAAGCTCTTTTGTCATAATTTCTGGGCTAGAAAGAAGACCAAAAATGTCAATATTTTACCTGCCTTTAAAAAAAACAAAACAAATCTGCCTGCCCAACCCTCATTTGTGTGATGCTGAAGTTGAGGCTGCTTTATGCAAATTAGGATGCCTGGTGGAAACACTTTTCCCTGGAAAGATCAACAAATTTCAACCAGGTGTTGTCAAACTAAAATGAAAACAGACTGAAGGAATAAGAACATCTGTTAGTTATCTATAAAATGAATCACTGGACTGGAACAACAATAACAACAGAGCTGGTTGTGGTACAGAGTTTATCAGCAAATGGTTCATTCGTATGTAAACAGTGACCAGAACACGGCAGCACTGAATGCTGGCTCACATGTCCATTCAGGTCTGTTTATTATGCGAGTGTCTGGTGTGTTTTTGTGCTGCATCACTGGATGGTGGTTCACTGTATCTGTGTATCTCAGATGAGGGATGGGCAGAATGCAAAGTGAGGCCACCATGTTCAGAGAGGGATTACTTCCAGATCCACACAGCCTGCGACAGCGAAGGGAAGGTCAGCGGGACCCACGTTTCACATTACACATACATCTCACACATACATATGCACTGACCATTTTTACTGTCTGCTTACAAGAACAGACAATATGAATAAACAATGTGGTTTAGGATGGCAAGTTCTAAAGATTAACTGACTGAAATATCAGTCAAATACAAATAACTGAACAACAACACGTTATATACAGTGTGTCTTACATTGTGTCTTTATTATTCAACAAAAAAGTATACCTTTAACAACAATAGCTTGAATTAATTGTTAACTATATGATGGTCACGGTCTCTGAAATTGTTCTTTAAAATGTTTCAATTCATTAAGTTTTTTTTTTTCTTCAGATCTTTTGTTACAGCATTTCAATCAGGTTAAGGTCTGGGCCCTTGCCATCCCTTTAATATTTATTTTTTAGCCATTTGTTGTCATTTTTTTCTGTTGTGATTGGGATCATTGATCTGTTGCATAACCCTGTTTAAACTAAACTTTAGCTGTTGAAGAGATGTCCTCACATTGGCTTTCATATCCAGAGAAGTTCAACAAAAATATCCACTGAATGTTTCCAATTAAAGCAGAGAAGGAAGACACATTTTAACTTATCATAAGGAGTGACTGTGATTGGTAGCGCTCTCAGGACATTGTATCAGAAACTAAAGAAATCTCAAAATGTGATGAGAAAGCAAGAGATGAAACGCTTACTGGGCACTGTTCATGCCATCTGATCCACATTCAACTTTATTGGCAGTGATCCATGACATTGTCCTGCTTTAAATTACTTTTCTGAATGTGCTGAGTAAGAATATTTAAGCAAAGTGAAGCTGCCTATTCCCTCACTACCATTAACTTCTGTGGCTCTGTTACAGACACAGGTGCTGTATCGTTGGGTGGAGCCAAAGATCTGTGTGGAGAACATCACAGGTGCTATAAAGTTGCCTGCGACAGGGCAGAAAGAGGCCTGCCCTCCCTGCAACCCTGGCTACTACAACAGCAACGACTCCACCTGTTTGCCCTGCCCATCTGGCACCCACTCTGATGGCACCTATGGTAAACGCATGTCCATGGCATGAGCATGCATTGTTGCCAAGGAATAGACATTGATGTAGTCACAGTTATTCAAACACTTCTAACTAAAACACTTTGTTCTCACATTCCAAACTGCACTCAATGATATAATATTTAAACAGAGCTTTTATTTGTTTTTTTTGTCTGTGTGTGTTGTGTATGCACCAGCATGTGCTGAGTGCCCAGCAGGCACAGAGCCGGTGTTGGGTTACGAGTACAAATGGTGGAATGTGTTGCCCTCCAACATGAAAACTTCTTGTTTCAGCGTGGGTAACTCAAAATGTGATGACATGAACGGTGAGCATGATAACACCACTGTCACTGACACAATGGAAAAGTGTAATAAAATCATCTCAAACATGGATCGGTGGGGTGTAATGGGTGTGCATCATGTCTGTTGCTCATCAGGATGGGAGGTGGCAGGGGACCACATTCGCAGCGGGGCAGGCAGTTCAGATAATGACTATCTCATCCTCAGCCTACGCGTGCCCGGCTTCAGGTAAGGTTTTCGTTGCAGCTGTGGTTGTTGAGTGAGAGATTTAGATTTTTATACTTTGGTGAGCACGTGACAGAAGGAAGAAATCAGCATCACACAAGATGTCTAGTGTGCCAGATCACGTTGAGTGTTTGCACTGAAATGTTTTTGTTTCATGGCAGGGTCCCAGCCTCACTTTCAGGGATGACCGGTGGTGAGTTTGGCCGGATAACCTTTGTGTTCGAGACCATCTGCTCTGCCGACTGTGAGCTCTACTTCATGATGGTGTGTGTTGGTTTGGAGCAGAAGGTAGAAATTAGGTGACTAATTTCACCAGTGAGCAAGACTAGGCACATTTCCTTTTTTTTTTCCCCAGAGGGTCCAGTTCATTACAGTGTTGTGTTCATAAATGTTCAGTAATCCATTACATATTTTCTGCCTTCTCCTGGCACGCCCCCTGCAGGATGTGAACAGTAAGAGCACCACAGTGGTGGAGTCTTGGGAAGGCAGTAAAGGAAAGCAGACGTTCTCACACAGCATGACCAGAAACGCTTCTGTGACTTACACATGGGCCTTTCAGAGGACCAACCATGCTCAAGATGTGAGTCAAAAACATAAAACACGAGAAAAGAACTGCGCATTATTTGTGTTTATATACAGAGCATTTTCGGCTTCCCAAAATAAAAATGCCACAAAGCCAAAACTTCAGATGCATTTGTGTGCACAGGTTCGAAGTTACATCAGTGACATCGTGAAGATCTACTCTATCAGTGTGACAAATGTCGTGGACGGGGTGGCATCAGCCTGTCGGGCCTGCGCTCTGGTACCACAGAACTCCCAGCAGGCCGGTTCCTCTTGTGTTCCCTGCCCCGCGGGATTTTACATTGACAGAAACACCAACCGATGCCAGGAGTGCCCACCCAACACGCACCTGGCAGGGCGGCACACCTACGGCCAGGATGCGTGCATCGCCTGTGGACCTGGAAGTATCAGCAACAAGGTAAAGACCTGCTCATCTGTTTGCTGCTTCTTCTGCCTTTTGAGTTTGGACTGATAACAGGACTCCAGACTGCAACCATTCTTCATATCTGTGTTAGAATTTTTCAATCATGCCATTCAGTTTTTACTTGTAGTACCTCGACGTGTTGGACTTTTGGTTGCCGGTGCTTTATTACTTTTTGTTTAATCTTTCATGATCACTTATGAAACACCTGGAGGATCTAGGTGTGTATGTACCACATGTGACTGAGAGGGACTAAAAAAACACTGAGCACTGACCACTGCCCTTTGTAATATTGTTTTTTTGGTTGTTTTTGTTTTGGTTTTTTTAAAGAAACACACAATCAGACCCTCCAGATTTCTAAAGAAGATGAGTAAAGTAGCGGTCCCTCTGCCGTGAAACAGCTGCTTGGCGTTTATTGTAAAAAAAAAAAAAAAATGAAATACAGGAAAGCCATTACTCAGAAAACCTGTTTGGTGACTCGACACTAAACTTTTTGTATGAGACATGACACATTTACTTTTCAGGAACAGGCGTCCTGATTAAACCGCAACATGTAAAGGAACAGCTGCTGGACACTACAATCATGTGTCATGTTAAATAGTTTGAAAAACTCAAGTTCAAGTGACTCAGAAATGACACATACTGTATGTGTGCAGGTTGCTGGAAGTAACACTGATGTATTAACCACATAACAAGTCAACATGCAACTCAACACATCTTATCTTAACTGCAGCCCCAATGAAAGCTTTTTAAATGAACTAAAATCAACAGAAATGCCAACCTGCTATTTTATTTTGAAGGAAATTATTCATATTAAGGGATTTATTTTTTAAACTATACTTTTTCACATTGTAACATTTTTTTTCTAAAGCACATGGAGGTGTGTTCACTTCTTTGATTTGTCTATTATTTCAAATGCAGTCAAGACAAAAATATAATGTTGTGCTTAGTGATGTTTAACAAATACCAATTACTGTTATAATTAAATAACCAAATAATGTGAAATTATTATTACCGTTATCATTGTTATAATCATATCTCATGATTTCTGGCTCATTGTTGATAAGTGCTGTGTTCTGGTTTGTTTCAGGAACATTCGCGCTGCTTCAGCGACTGCTCCTTCACCCACACTGAGAACAACCGAACGCTGATGTTTGACCTCAGCCCCATGAGCGACGTGGCTTCGTTGACAGTCGGCCCGAGTTTCACCTTGAAAGGCACAAAGTACCTTCACGTCTTTAACATCAGTCTGTGTGGCCACGAGGTAGCTCCAAAAATATAAAATGAATAAGAACTTACCTCAAATATAAGCTTTAGAATGTTTTTTCTATGTTATATTCTGCATTTTGAAATACAGAATACATTATTTTCCATTGTGAAGTGTAGCATGTAACCATAGCAACTGACATTGAATTTCCATGTCGTTTGCATGCTCAGGGTAAGAGAGCTGCCATCTGCTCTGATAACGTCACCGACGTGTCCAGCAAAGATGACCAGAGCGATTTGGCTCAGTTTGTTAACTCAGTGGACAGTTTCATCTGTCAATCAACCATCATTCCAGCAGATGGGCGGGGCTTCAGGATGTCTATTTCCTCTCAGTCCATCAGCCTCGCAGACACTTTCATTGGTATGATGATTGTTCAGTAGAAATGTGAAGCTCTTTCATGATCATTTGATTGAAAAAAAAGAAAAAAAAAACTGGGTCCACTGGTTCTTGTTTTTAGGAGCAACAGTGGACACTGTCCTTAATGGGGTGAACGCTAAACCAGATCTCTTCCCAGAAAATTCAAAGGATGTTCCAGACATCAACTTCTTCTTCAGGTAAAGAATGAAAGACAGAGACCGTGTTTGGATTTGTTTGCTGTTTTTAAGTCCTAACTGTGTCTTAATTTTGTTTCAGGTCAGCGCAGGTCACGGCCTCATGTGATCGGGGTCGGAGTTCAGTGATTACGGTTCGCTGTAACCCAGAGAAGTCCGAACGAGGGGAACTCTCTGTCTCCAAGTATGTTTGTCAGTCTGGAGATATCTATTTTATACTTTAGCTTTATTAGTTTCAACCATACATGAGGAAAAATTCAATGTATTCAGGGATAAAAACTATTATTTTCTTTTTTTTTATTTTATTTTATTAGGAAAAGGTTACAAAAATCATCAGTAACATTTTCCCATTACTGTATAGTGTCCATTCACATGCAAACTCCACACTGAAACTTTTTGCCAACTTTCCAAAAGAAAAATGTGTTTTGATTTGCCCTGATGTATAACCAAATAAGTAAATTTTCACATTGTTGAGGTATTTTGTTTCAGCGTACAAAAATGACTTACAACAGACGATAACAGTTGTACATGTAAAAAAAAAAAAAGGACATATAAAAGCTTTGAGGACCTTTTTGCTCAAATGTGTGACTTCAGACTTGAAAAAAATCCTAGAAATTCTGCGAAGAAATTAGGGATAGCAATGTGACTGCCCTTGTTGAATTTGTCAAAAAAAGATCCTAAAAAGCTGTTTCATATCTTAAAAAAACAAAAAAAAAAAAAGGTGAGTCAAGACAGTTGGGGCAGACAAACAGCCTCTATGTATTGATGTATCCGTGTTTGTGCAGCTCTTGTCCTGAAGGAACATGTGATGGGTGCACGTTTCACTTCCTGTGGGAGAGCGCCAGTGCCTGTCCACGCTGCAGTGAGGAGGACTACCACCAGATAGAGGGGGCTTGCAGGAGAGGCATCCAGGTAAATAAAGAAAAAGGTCATTCTGCCTCACACACAGTTTAGGATTACAATAGTTGTGATGGCTTGCTGCTGCCTAAATGTATTCAGCTACAACTTAAGTTTAATTCCCAGATTCATCAAACCAAATGAACTGCTACTTAGGTGACCAATAGAGTCATAGAAAAATGTAAAGCATGTCTAAGTTTCCATACTCAATCACTGAATTAATTTTTGAATCGTGAATATGTGCTAAATGAAACAATAAAAACATGCTATGGCCTTTTCAAGGTTAAATAAAAATGGAGAAATAATAAGCATATTATTGAGGAATGAAAATACCTTCCTCTCAGGAAACTCTGTACGTCTGGAACGAGCCAAAGTTGTGCATCAAGGGTGTGTCGCTGCCTCCTCGAAGCTCCTCCCCCTGCGAGGCCATTGCTCTGTGGCTCAAAGTCGGGATCGGTAGTGGGGCCTTCGTGGCTGTGCTGCTCGTTTCTCTCACCTGCTATTTCTGGAAGAAAAACAAGAGGTGAGAGGCACCTGCCAATTTCCTCACAAGCATCAGTCTCAGTTCACACTAACGTGCTCATTAAATTCACGTTGAAATGTTATTTGAAGGTAAAGAGGTCACCGTCTGTTACCGGCAATAAGAGGTGTAAAAGTAGTAATGCTGACCTCAGTGAGCTCTGCAGGGAAACCACACAGTTATAACACACCATTCAAAATCTGTTTGTGACACATTGTAGTTACGGCCGGCTTTGTAGAAGTGCTGATTAAATAGTTGTTAAATGGTGTTGAAGAAATGTTGGATTATTCCTACATTTACTGTTAATATAATTTGTGAAACACTCAAATTTTCTCGCTGAAACAAAAATTTAGACCTGCATTGTTAGGATTTTTTTTTTCTTTCATTAAGTTAAAAAAAAAATTCCCTGAAAAAAGGTATTATAAAAATATTTTTATACAATATATTGGAAATTTTGGACAAAAACAAAAAGGTATAAAGAAAAGTGACACATTTTCATAAAATAAAACAGAAAAATATGTCTTTATTGTAATAGATGTTATATTTTCAAAGATTTAATGATACTGAAGAAAAAAGATTTGCTGTTTCATGGTGACTAAGTTCTTGTGGTCTGTGGCCAGGCTGGAGTACAAGTACTCTCGTCTGGTCATGTCTGCCAACAAAGAGTGTGAGCTGCCAGCTGCAGACAGCTGTGCCCTGGCTGAAGGAGAGGAGCCTGAAGATGACGTGGTCTACACCCAGAAACCCTCCCTGCTGGGGAAACTCCGGGCCATTGCCAACAAGGTGTGCAGAACCTCTATAATTAGCTACACTACTTTACTTCATAAATACAGTTTCACAAGTATCTATTTCTTAGTCCAGATTTTCTTTGCAGTTCGATTATAATCCATTTGTGATGCTATTTCTTTTTGTCTTTCTTTTGGTCCTTTTAAGATAATTACTTGTCAGGTTGGGTTTTTTTTTTTTTTCTTCGCTGCTGTAAACTGCTTGTTTGGACGTGCGTGACTTTTAATTTGATCTTTGTGTCTCAGCATGATGATGGAGAGAGCAGCGAGTCTGTGCAGCTGAACTCCTCTCAGTCTGATCAGTGGGTCCTGGGTTAAGTCGACGCCAACAGACTGTGAGTTTCATAACGGAGGAGCAGAGTGTCAATGATGGTGTCACTGTCTGCCTCCCTATGAGTCCTCTCACCCCTTTTCATTGTGGAGGGACCACTGCAGAGCCCTGTCTGAGGACACTTTGGACAATGACTTTTACTCCTCAACCTTCAAAGAACACACCCCAGATTTTATGCCATGGATGCCCAACTGAAAGAGAAACAAGCTTTTAATGTTTTTTTGTTTGTTTTTTGTATGTTTTTTTTTAATTTTATTTGATGTTTTATGTTCAGGGTCATGTATTTATATCAATGTTATGATGAAGAACCTTTATTAAAGTCCTGCTTAACTTTGGGATTTGTGTGTGGATGTTTTTTTTTCTGCTCACAGGTTTCTGGAAGTCTTTTTTTTATGGGTTGAACGTTGGTTTGAAATGATGGTGTTTTAAATTTTTTTCAGTACTGTATTTTGAGGAAAGCTATTCAGTCTAAAGAAGATTTAGACTATTTAATTGTGTTGATAAAGGTTTGTAGCTATGGACATATGGTTAATGGAAAGTATTAATTAAATCGTGTGTTTTTGTTTTGTTTTTTAAAGTAAATTGCAATGTTACTTCTTAATATGAACAGGTCAAATAACTGGGCGATATGACCTGAAATCAATATCACAATTAATTGGACATGTCACACAATTAACTGAAATTTTTCTTTGTTTTCTTTTTTTGGCCAGAAAATTATTTAAGTTTTTGTTTGTTTTTTTTTGCTGCAAATATGCTTAATTATGAAAACTATCGTATTTTTCTAATGAAAGAGAGCCTGCACTACAAGTCAAATGTTTTGAAACACCCCATTTTTCCAATGTTTTGTTGAAAATGATGTAGTTTAATGTATCATTGAAATGAAAGCATAGAATAAATAACTTAAGTTAAAAAGAAAGAGAAATCATGGAATCAATTTATAAACTGACTATTGACTCAAAGTAGCCACCTTCTTCACCATCGGCAGGTTCAGGGTATGTACTGTCCCCACCGAAAATCAGTTTAAACAATATAACACAATTTTATCCCATTAACACTAAAGACCTGGAGGACATCTTACATCAACTGAACTCCTCCTCTTGCTGTTTAG
>JBAMYA010000016.1:9630064-9651096 GCA_037176975.1 Arrhamphus sclerolepis
TTGCTCTTTGCATGCTCTTGCAACCTGCCAGCACCAAACTATGTCACAGACCAACTGCTATGACAGCACCCCCCCCCTTCCTCCCACCATCCCACCCACACTTCTATATTTTCCAGTCCAACGCGTTTGAAACAAGCAAATTGGAGGGAAACCGGCCCAATCTGGCAACACTCGAAATAAAACATCTTTTTCTTCTGCTACTTTTACTGGCGGGTGACAAACAACAACATTATACGCTTTACCGCCACCTGCTGGTAACGAGTATGTAGGGCTATACTCAAACTAGGCTATAGCTTCGTTGACCATGAGGTCTTTAGGAAATTTAGTCTGTTCTTTCATTGCTTTGCAGATGATATACAAATTAATCTGCCAATTAAGCCTAATAATTCAGATTGACTTCAGACTTTGTTAAACTATAGTCTGCTTTTAAATGGCAGCAAAGGGACTGTGCTGCCTCCTTTGGCTGCCTGAAGTCATTTAACTTATCAATCTGTGAGAACCTTAAGTATAATATTTGACAGTTCATTAAAATAAATTAATTCTACTGTGAAAAGCAGCTTCTCCTAGCTGAGACTGTTGGCCAAAGTGAAGCCATACTTGCCCCATACATATTTTGAACGACTCATAGTTGCTTTTATTACTTTGAGACTGGATTATTGTAATTCTTTATTTATTAGTGTCTTGCTCGCAGTTGGTGCAACATGCCGCAGCCTGGCTCTTAACTTGAATCAGAAAACAGGAGCACATCATTCCAGGATTGGCATCACCCCACTGGCTAGTTGGCTAGGATAGATTTTAAGATTTTACTGACTGTTTTGAAGGTTTTAAATGGATTGGCACCACAGTATCTGCATGATCTTATTCAGATCTGAGATCTTCCAGCCAGCTGGTTCCTGATGTTCCCAGGTCTGGAATGGAAAACAGAGGTGACTAAGCTTTTTCAGTCACTGGTCCCATTCTTTGGAACTTATTACCATTGCAAGTGAGAACTGATAAAACTCTTGCTACATTCAAGTCTTTGCTCAAGACTCATCTCTTCTCATTCTCTCCTCGCCTTCAAGTCAAGCTGAATAATGACATCTATCTAATTATTTTATTTACTTTAAGTAAATAAGTAATGTTTATTTATGCAGCACTTTTCCCAGACAGCAGTCACAAGGTGCTTCACAGTAAAACAGGTCCAATGAAATACATAAAATAATTAAAATAATAATAAAATGTAAACATAAAATGCTTAATAAAAGAAATAATCGCGTTAAAGCTGTCATAGCAGCCCTTTGTCTAGTTAAAACAGATTAGTTTCAGTTTAGCTTTCGTTAATTTTAACCAGCTTTATTTTAGCTTTATTTTTACTTTTAAAAACTGGTTTAGTTTTAGTTTAGTTTTAGTCTTAGTTTTACTTTTTAGGGTGTTGACTTACAGATATTGAGCAAAAGAAAAGGATGAAAGAATGTTACCTATCAACAATGCCATACAGTACAAAACTCCTTTATCCTTTACTTGGAGTAATTAAAAAAATGCACCGGTAGCCTGAACGCGGTGCAAAACACAATGGATGCCATCAAACATGAAGACAACATTCTTTGTTGAAAGAGGTGACATGTTTAAGGACCAATCTTGAACAATAATGAAAGTCAAAATTAAATAATAAGAGTTGAGGGGAGGTCAGTATGAGTCTCCATTGTGGATATAACAAACACACAAAAGCACCTGTGCTTCTCCCTCTATTCAGTTAAGTAAATTCTTATTCATTTTAAGGGAAACACGCTGCTCGAGAGAAGCTGAATACTGATTACTCAGACCAGATAACAGCAGGACAGACAGAGAGAAGATGTTCTCGCAAACTCCTCGGCAGCAGGGGCACTGACTAAATATAAAGCTACTGAGACAATTTTGGGATGAATACCTTCCCTTACTACAGTTCCGTAGTAGTCAGTATTTTTCTTTAGTAAAATATCTATTAAATCAAATCTTACTTTTGTGTTCAGCCATTCTTTTGTTTTTCTCTACCTCATGTTTCTTCTTGTCCAGAGTGATCACAATGATCTGAATTATGTTTACTTATTCTAAATAAAATATTGTGATCACTGCATGGCCACATCGGATCCTAGATTTGACCCTTTCTTCATTCCTATTTCTCTCTCCAACCTCTGGAGGTGTCTTCACGTCGCCTGGTGCTCTGGCGCCTGCACTACAACTTGGATCATCTTTACTGAAGGTCGAACTGCACGAAATTATGAGGTGCTGGTAGCAGCTAATGAAATAAATATTGAATGAAATAGAATAAATAAATTAAAAAGATATTATTAGGTATTAGTCACTTTTACATCATGATAATATGCATAAATATCTTTGTACTCAGTTTTTCCTGAAGCATATCCAGCATCACTGTCAGTTTTTCCTATTTGGCCTGACTTGAACTAGACTGTACATACTTGCTCTGTTTTATATATTTTTTTTACCTTTGACATGTACCCTCCAGGAATGTTCTCTAAATTGAAAACTGTGACCTGTTTAGGGGTAAAGAGTCATGTGACTGTCATATCTGGGTCGTGCTTGCTATTTGTCTGGACAGCTCTACCTCTCCAGGCACAAATAGTCTGATGATTTGACATTTTTCTTCGCTGCAGCGTCAGATGGACGCTTCAGCGGCAGGCAGGTTTAAACCTGATACGATGAATAAAATGAACATCTGACTTCCTTCAGCAAACGGCCGAGTTCTGTCAGAAAATTCTTGTGTAATTGTGCTTGAACTTTTCTTTTCGTGCTTGAAATACCTGCGTCCTTACATCACTGAGCTTCTTTAATTTGTCTCACTTTTTGTGTTCGTCACCATGTAATTAACCCATCCATCAGTCAATCATGGAGACAGTTATGACATAAAGGCACAAGGTGTGTCTGGGGCCAGAGGGATGGCGAGGTGTCATCCTGTAATCTACATGAGAGTCTGATGACATTTGACCTGTATTGACCTGAGAACAACTATGTGGAGAATCTGTTATGAAGACTATTAAACTGTTCTGAGATATTGTGAGAGCACATGTTTAACATATGTACCATAATGTACCTATTAAAATTTATGATAAAAAAAAAAATAAACAAAACAACAAAATGACTAGACAGACATTGGAAATTACCATAATATTGACAAACAGAAATGGTAAAAGTTGACTACAAAAACACAATAACGTTAAGTATAATTAATGGGGGAAAAAACACCCAGAGGTTAAAAAAAAGTGGGTACGTCGTTTGCACGTCTGCGTCCAGTTCTGTCCATCCATCCATTAATTAGAGATTAAAACAGCTTCTCTTTATTAAAATTCCTTTACATTAAAGTATTTAAAGTTGTTTCTTTTTTTGTGTGTGTGTGTGTGTCAGTTGTTTAAATTTTTACTTCCAAAGTATATTAAACTTTCTTCACTTCTTGATTTCATCATTGGATGGAAGTCATCTTTCTTAAAGTGGCCGGTCTGACCTCTTTAAGTCTCCTGCTGTGTGCAGAAGCGTTTTTAGTCATGCTAGACATGGCTTGAAAACTGACATTCTCATCAGCCTCAGCTGCAACTACATTTTCACTGAACTCTCTGAACTTTCATGCCAAAGGTAGGAGAATCAATCGCGTCTGCTCACTGGATGAAGCTGCAGCCAGCAGGAGGTTCCTTCAGTTTAGTTTAAAGACTCAAAACAGGCTTTAGAAGAGTTTAAATCCCTGAGAAAGAACAAAGTTGTCTGGTTCACTGAGAGCAGGACCAGTGACTGAACCAGAGCAGACAGAACAAAGTGAGCAGGTGAGATAGTTTAACTTGGCTCACTGCTTATTGGACATGGGTCAGAGGCAGAGAAAGCAGGTCATGGTCCGATTACACAGCAGACAGAGAAGCCAAAGCCATGCTGTGTTCACTGGAGCTTCTCCCAAATGGGCCTAAGCGGAAGGAAGAGATTCCTGACATCCGCTTTTTGCCCTTTTAGTTTCTGTGTCACTACTGAGCACTGGAGGGCGCTCTAAATCCTGATCAAATATGGAAGTTGAAGCCCCTTCAACGACCCACACTGTGCATTTAAAGCTAGTTTAAAAGCATAAATTTTCTCTTGATCGTATGAAAGGTTTCATCCCTCCCCTTCTCTCTTATTCTTACGGGCTATTAAGCAGCCATTATTGAGGGCGGACGCTCATGTGGAAAAAAGAACTGGAATTAAAGAGCTTGAAGTTTATTGGCTTGCATATTTCACTGGTTTTGTATGGGCACCAACAATGTAGTCAACAAAGGCGGCGACAGGGTTCAGCAGAGCAACCAATCTGTGTTCCTCGAAGTGCGTCAGGAGCTCACGCAGCATCACTCTGCGAGGCAATTAGTCAGAAATGTGGATAAGAGAATTCATTTACAAATCAGCTTTTCACTGGGCTCTACATGGTCAGGACGGGGGTCCTGATCTGTTGTGGTCAGTGGGGGAAAAGTGCATGACTGTTTATGTAATAAATGAGCTTATTTACAGCGTACACCCTCCACATAATCATCAATTCATCAGCAATGATAATATAATCACTGTATAATGAGATACCAAGAGTTTTATAAATATAACCGACGTATGAATTAGATTAAGTTTTTCACTTGATTCCTCATATGCTCAGTTGGTTTGAAACCTGTGGAATGTCAAGGCCCAGTCAACATCTGGAAATATTGATGTTGTTCCTTCAACTATTCCGAGAATGTTTGCTGATAATGCAAAAACATTTTTAATAATGTCAAGGTTGGGGATACATGCAAAAATTCATATAATAATGAAGCTGTGATGCTGTTTGTTCTGACACATTCATATCAATGGATATACCAAAGGTTATTACTTACTCCCTGCACACGTCAATGAGCCTTCTCTGCCCATGACCTTGTTGCTGGTTCAATGATTTTCTTTTCCTTGGAAAATGTTGGTATGTCATGACCACAGCCTACCGGAACACACACACCCCCCAACACCTGCCGGCTTAGAGATGCTCTGACCCGGTCATCTAATCACCACAGTGTTGAAGTTGTTCAAAGTCATTCATACTCTTACTCATGCCCACTTTTCCCATTTTTATCGCTTCCAGAGTTGCTGTTTAATGCCAGCAAATACTTGACAAGCATTAAAATTTCAAGAAAATGAATATTATGCCTGATGGGTACATAAAACTACTCCAGTATGTTACCAGCAGCTGTGTTGAACACATGGATCTTTTTGTGTTGACAAAAGAGTCACTAACAATATTGTGCTAATGAGTGGGGACAGTCTGGCAAGTGTTATATCACTTTACCCACTGGGAGAGCACTTTGTTTGTGTATTATGCCGGGGACTGAAACAGAAGCCTTTCTTGTGATATGTTGCCACCATGTGGTCAAGAGTGGTCTCGCTACATAGTGTGGCTTTATAATATATAAAGAATAAATAAATATTCAGATGGATAAACTTTGTTTTTATGAAGACCATTGAAATGAATGAAAAACTTGTCTGTTACCTTTAAATAATGAAATACTTCTCATGTAACCCATAGTAAAGATTCATTTATACTTCTGCGTCAAAGTGACGCCGTACCTACGCTGAAGGTGTGAACCCAAAGCCGTAAGCTACACTCCACTGATGTGCACGTCTCTCCAATGTCATGTAAAAGAAATGAGATTGGTCAGCTTGTTAAATTAGTTTGTTTTATTTGTCTTCTAGAGGGAACAACTGTTTGTTTCAATATCTCCAAAACTGACTGAACATTTATCAGTCCCAACTCATGTAAGATATATTTTTTTTACTCCTACGCCAAATTTGAGAATTATAAATAAAATAAACAAAAAGGAAACTTTGCACTGCAAGCTACGGTGCTGCAGAAAAGAACCCACTGTGCCCTCTAGTGGTAGGCAGTGTAATTAATGAGCATCGCAAAATAACTTAAATGCCAAAGATAGCCTAAATTGGGCTTCAGATATCCTAGGAAGTGTTTTTGACATATTCGTAAAATTAATTTAAAGGTCCATGATGTGATTTTGTGACATTTTTAGATTATGTTCATGATAGTGCAGCACCTTTGGACCAAACCATTAAAAAAAAGTCAAGGTTTAATTGCATTCTCCTCCCTAACGGATATCCCTAAATATTACATATCTTAAATAGTAATCTGGATAGAAGAAAAAAAAACCTTAAAACTTTCATTTTACAATGTAAATGTGGCATAATTTCTCAAATGACTATGTGGAAGACACTTAGGGTCCAATTATAAATTTTGTCACTGGGTTTTTCAGAAGCTCATTCTGGCCATGGATTATCTTCACCTACAATTCTAAATGAGAAACTTTTGATATTGAAACAACAAAAACAGAGCAGAGCCAATAGACAAAAAAATAAAGTTACCGCCTAGTTTAGTTTCAGGTACCCACAGAAAAGTTTCAAGAGTTGAATGAAGGAACTTCAGGGGTCTGAGACTCCACTCGTGTGCAGGGAGCCCAAACTAGAATGTTCCTTTAAGTCTGAGAAAGGGAAAAAAAATGAGCAAAAAGAGGCGGAGCTGGCGCACAGCGCTGTCACTACAGAAGCCCCGAGTCTCCTGCTGGTCACACAAATAGATGCGCAGGCGGCGGACGCACACTGCAGGGAAATGAAACGCGCTGCAGGTCCCGGAGCTGCAGACGAGCTGAGCAGAGCCGACCACTTCTCCTCCACTCCGGCTGCTGATCTCCTCTTTCAGCGGGTCGTCGCCCACCGTCCGGGATCATGCTGTTCTCTCATACGACTGAGTTATTGTCGCCTCATTGGATCGCTGCTGAGTGAAAGAGAAAGTCCACACTGGATCTGAACCCTGCGCACTTGTCTTTATGTTCTTCCTCCGCCACACTGGATGAGAGCTTTGAATACTTGATGTCCATATAACTCCAGGGGGATTTTTTTTTTCTTGTTGACTTCCTTACATATTTTGGATTATTGGTGCAGCAAGGAGACATGTTGATTATATTTGTGATCAGTCTGGCTGCGTTGTCAGATGCAGGTTAGTGTGGATATCATCACAATGTTTCAGAACTTGGAAGTTTGGTATTATAATGCATTTTTAGAATTTTTTATATTTTAACATTAATCTGTTAACAAGTCGTACTCTCTTTCCTTCAAGTCTACATCCCATAAGCTATCAAATAGAGGCAGTTCACATAAATAATGACTAGGTCTTAAAGGTTTGACACTTCCTCTCCAGACCTTTCCACCTGGACAGGAACATAATTCTTCATAAATCCAACAAATAGCCCTCCAGAAAAGATTCCTCAGTGCGAAAGTCCAATTATTCTTTCACTGAAATTCAGTTTGAGTTGGTCTATGAGGTCTTTCATCTGAGAGGGGAAAAAAAATCAGCAAGAGGTGCAGGTTTAAGATCATAAATCTTTACTGGAATACAGCACTGTGGCCCACAACGGAGTCACAAAGCGTCTGGAAGGCTCATCCTCCTTGAGCTGCCAAACTTTATCTGTGTCCACACTGGTTGCAGTCTGTTGCAGACAGGTGCACAATGCCTCTATTATCATCCCTGCAATACTTTTCCGATTGAGGTAAATCGCTTGACTTGTGTACACACACCATGCTCTCACAAACGCATGCACACACACACACACACTCACTCACACACACAAGGAGTCACCGTCAGTCTCAGCAGACCTACTCCCTTCTCTCTAAGATGATAATTTAGTTTCAGGTGAGGCTGTTCACTGATCTCTAAACAATTTCTGATGACTGCAACTATTGTTTCTTCACAACTTAACCTGATCTTCATTTAGGTTGACTAAAGCATAACACCTGCATTTTAAGAGTCTAAAACATTATACCTCTGTTATTAAACAGACTCCCCTGCATGACTATCAGGTGCCACAGGTAAGAGTTTCGGGTGAAGTGACATCTTAAGTTGATAAGTACAGAGTGCTCCAGTCCAGAGCACCATTATAGTCACCTCAGCTGGTAATTGCTAAATGGATCCATGACATCTTCTTTTTTTTCCCCCTCTGTCCAGTCGTCACAGGTCTACCACTGGAGGTGTTTCGAGCAGGTGTGGCCCCCCGCTGTGAGAGCCGGGCCTGCAACCCCCGCATGGGTAACCTAGCCCTGGGTCGCCGCGTCCTGACGCAGACCGTCTGTGGCAACAATGGCACCGAGCTCTACTGTTCCTACTCAGACCCGAACGCCAACCTGGCCTGCAGCAGCGCCAAGTGTGCCAAATGCAACGCCGGCCTGCCTCACCTGTCCCACTTGGCTTCGGCCATGTCCGACTCCTCCTTCCGCCACCCAAACACCTGGTGGCAATCAGCTGAAGGGGTGGAGTCTGAGACTGTGCAGCTGGACCTGGAGATGGTGTTCTACTTCACGCATCTCATCATAGTGTTTCGCTCCACGAGGCCTGCTGCTATGACGCTGGAGCGCTCGCAGGACTTTGGGCGGACGTGGAAGATGCTGCAGTACTACGCCAGCAACTGCAGCGCCGTCTTTGGGTTGGAGGAGGGGAAGGTTGGCGTGGGCCGGGATGGAGCCACCTGCACCTCCAAATACTCAGGTGCTTACCCCTGCAATCGGGGAGAGGTGAGGTGAAGCTGTGTCTTTAGTTTTGTTTTTTGTTTTTTGTCATATTAAAGACAATCAGTCTATTTTTCACAAGAGGTATGTCATCTCAGGGATGCAGAGTTTAAGATACAGTGACTGGCTACTGTCACTTACGTATTTGCAGGAGCTCTTTAGAAGCTTTTGTTATTATTGGTGGAGTTGGCCCAGGTTTCAAATTGCAGAGATAATGACTTGTGCTGTACATTGTACACAAGTCAAAAGCTGGTGTACTTGTGCATTTTACTCAATATGAAAGGAAACTTTCAGTGACTGTGATTGTCTTTCTTTGGTCTATTAAAAAATACATAATGCAACGTAGCTTCCAGGCACGCAGGGTTGTGCAGGTGACTCGTCTTCTAATTGTGTTCCTGACAAAGGAGGAACTTACAGTGACCTTTTTGGTAAATACACATCATCCAGCTCCCTACCTAACCCTGGGACTACAGGAAGTGGTAGAGAGTTCTTTTTACACCAATCAAAAACCTCACCAATACCCACCCTTTGAGTTCAATGTGAAGGTTTTTCATTGGAATTCAGTCTAATTGCTGGTATTTATCGTCTCCGGTTCATGTGGATCATTTTCAACAAGCTTGCCGTGCTCGGGGCTGCCACAGTGGATTCATGTTTACCAACCCAATCCTCCAATTATCAGCTGAAAATGATAAAACAGTCTAATTCTTTCAGAAAGCTGTGGTTGTCAGAAACTGTAGTCCAACACAGGCTGCAACATAAAGTGTGATGTCATCACCGTGTGTGGAAATTACTACCATCTTGTCAATGTAGTTAGTTGACGTAACTCCAGTTCTGTGAGTACATTGTAGCCCCAAAGAGAGAGAATATGCACACTTTTGTTGGCACTGGGTAAGAAAATGAATCCTCATGTTGTAGCAGGTGTAGCTGTATTTTAAGAAAAACTTTACTTTGAGTTGTAATGAGTTGGAGACATGCAACAGTCAGTCTGAAAACAACCAGGTCTGAAATCTAGGAATTTAGCTCCAAGCTACTCATCTTATGCTAATGTGTTGATTGTAATTTCATGGGTCTACCAGAGGAGGTTTTTCATGGTGTAACGTTAACAAACTATGCTGTGCTTCTCATTTGTGTTGGTGCAGCAACTGTTGTCACCTCCATTAAACACTTCCTCTTAGCTTCTGTATCTTTAAGGCCTCCCTGATATGAAACCCACCCTGCTCTGATTGGTCAGCTGATTCAGGGGGGGTGAGTTACTCTTGAGGCAGATGCTCAGTGGTTGTTTGAGGCTGTGCCAAACAATAGGCAGGCATTATGCAAATGTGTTTCCTGGTGATAATAACTACCTCTGGTGCACTCTTTGTAACAATACAGACCTTTCATATGCACACCGAGGAAAAGGGGAAAACATAGTGGATTTTGGTACACAAGGGTTTCTTGTTTCATTTTCTTTGTCACCCCAGAAGCCTTAATTTGTCCCATTTCTGTAGATTAAGGAGGTTTGAGGAGGTCTCACTTTTATCAGCTTAAATAAGACATTTTATTCTTTTTATTTACCAGTTGACTAAAATGTTCAAGGTCTTTTTAAGATCCATGCTTTGATCTTACCACAGATAAACAGCTCCTTTTTCAACTACAATGAATATATAAATTTGGATACACAGTGCAATTAATAAAATGTCTATAATTTAGACATCTAGTTACACCAAAAAGCCCGAAATATTGTGTGTGATCTCAGAGACATTACTACAGCTACTGCAATACGTTTCCAGACTCTACAGTTAAGTTTTGTCAAGTTTTCGTCCTTTCCACCTCTCAGTTCTTCTTCCTAGAAGCAGTTTGATGATGAGATTCATATCGAATCTTGAATCCCTACTTTTCCTTTCAGTAAAAATGCAGCACAGCTCGCTCACAAAGCAGATTAACGCAGGTGTAAAGGAGGGCGGCTCCACACCTGCAGTGAAATGCTGGAGGGGTGACAGCGTCTCGTGCTCACTATGCAGCTATTTTCTACCTCCATGAGTGAAATGCTAATGATGTCACATTTTACATGATGTATTTGACGGGTAAATCCCTGCCACAAAACAACGGATTTTACAGTCTCCACCATTCCCACTCCTCCTGGAACAAAGTCAGTGTTTTCTGCAGTAAGTCACGCAACATGCAAGCGGTGTTGTTAGGACACAGAGGAAAAAAAAAAAGAAAGAAAGCAGAGCCAGGTGGAGAGAGCTCTGTGAGTGCATGATTGAGTGTTTAATGGGCGTACTTTGACTCTAGCATGAGAGGGCTTCCTGAAGTTCATTGATGTTTAATTGAAACAGTGTGTGTCGGGAGCTGCTGCGCAGATGTGAAGGAACTGTGCTGCTGTGGAAGCCCTGCAGTGCTTTCATGTGCACTATGTGTTTACACTCTACCACCACTGCTACAAAAGATTCCTGACATAAAGGGAGGGTAAATATGCCACTACACGACTTTAAGTCCATCTCTCTTTGTGCACATACGGTTGAAAAAAAAAATTATTATTTTTTTGCTTTTTTTCCCACTGACTTCACATGGAGGCGTGAACCACCTGTGCAGGGACCACAACCTCTGGCCTTTAACTTCTCAGCCAATGACCTGAAGGTCAAAAGAAGTCAAGCAGAGCTCAAACAGAGCAACTGTTTAAACCTGCTGTTCAGCTGTCCGCACTTTCTCTGCCTCTGTTATGATTCATCACCTAAAACGACAGTAAAGCATTTTTCCTATGCGAGACCAGGATTACAGCAAAGGTTAATGGATTAATTGCCTCATATAAAGGAAATTCCATGGTTGTTTCAGCTAGTGTACTCGTGTATGTATAAGCAGGATCACTCAAAACATTACAGAAGGATTTCATGAAACTTTTCCCAGAGGCATGGCCTGGCTGAACAAGCAAGGATTCAGTTTTGATGTTTAGCAGGATCTGGATCTGCAGAAATCTTTCATTCTGCTCTGAATATGTGCAATCCATGGAAGAGGTAATGGATTTGCCACTCTGGGAGGATGTTCATTCAGCTGTTTAATTTTGTACAAAAAAAAAGCATTCATAACCATGCTCCAAAACTATTTTCAGTTAACTTTTCAGTTAACAATCACAATAGTTTTTTTTGTTATTGTTGTTTTCTTTTTAGGCCAGGCAATATTCTGGAATCACCCTCTTCTAGGTTCAAAAACAAATGCATCCGATAAAATCTGATAGTCTGCAGTGCTGGTGCACCTGGGTGAGCTGCTGCAGCAAGCTGATTGACATAAATCACGGTTGCAACACGAGAGATGTCAGCTGAAACAAAGAGGAGGATTATAAAACTTCTTCGAGAAGGTAAATCATCAAAGAATGTAACAAAAGACGTTATTCATTCGCATTCAGCTTTTGTTTAAAATCTGGATCAAGTACAAACAAAAATGGGAAGGTTGTAAATGTGAAGCGTACTGGTCGACCAAGGCAGGCACTACAAACAGAAGATGCTCAATAAAACAAACGAGGAGAAAATAGACAGAAACCAAAGTCATTGTCTGTGATCGAACTGGACAAAAATCATCCAAAGGAAATGGGATTTACATACAAAAAAGTCAGATAAAAACCATCAACACCTGAAGCAAAAAAGAAAATTACATCTTCAACACACAAGTTCACATTGAAACTCTAAACCCTTTAATTATTCTATCAATTGACAGGATGTTTGAAGATGACGACATTAATTTCAGAATGAGACCACACAGCAAAAGGCAGGAAAAAGTTTTCATTCCAACCGAGAATTTCTGATGGAAACTGAAGAAAATGGTCCATGACAAGGCTGAAACCTCTAACGCTGATCTGGCAGCGGCAGTATAAGACCGTTGGAGCCAGATTGATGATGAATGCTGTTTGTTGATATTTCAAGTCCATGTCTCAGATAATTCAAACCAGAAGTGGTGCAACAGAGTACCAGCGGTGCAATATTTTCTTGGCCAAGTTAACAGCCTGGGTATATCTGCTACCAGTTATTTAGGCAGGAAAAGTTACCAGCTGTTATCAGTTCTCCACCACATAAATGGATCATTAGTTATTCCCTAATTTTTCATTTCCATGCTAATATATTCACACTCTGTTTTCCTTCATTTGAGTCGTGTCTGGTATTACTTTACCTTCATCGTCTCTTTGTGCAAACTTGCAATTTTTAATGGACAATTAGCACCAACCAGCTATTTACTGTGATTAACAATCTATTAATAATTGCATAATAATAGCAGATTAAAATGCATGTGGTTGCCTTTTAATGAACAGATGTACTTTCTGCTGGGAATTGAAATAACATTAGTGGAAATGCAATGTAAAAAAAATATTAAAAAATTAACATAATGGAGTTGTGGACTAAATCAGATATTTTAGGACACCATCTCAGTCTTTGTTCAGTTAAATTCAGACTAGTTAAATTAATATAAAAATATAAACCATTTTCACCATTTTTTTGGCACTTTCAACCCCACTCACTTGTCACCTATAATTCAACATATATGACAATATTTTCCTCACTTTTGAATTTGAAAAAAACTATCTCTACTTTTTGGATGTGAGGACTTTATGTTTTTCTGTTCAAATAATGACTGATTTTCCTTTCAAACAGACAAATGGACTCATTTCCTTACAGCACCCAAGAATTTAGGAGTAAACATGTGGCTTATATACAAATTATTGAAGCCTGAACAAGTAATAACACATGAAGAAGCAATGGCTTTAATCTTCAGGTGCAACCTTGTGATTGTTTTTATAGTGTGAAAGCTTCATTTTGGCTTGTTTTAGTCATAAGATCAGAAAAGATTACCTTCCCTTAACATCTGCATTTGACATCTCGCAGAGATACAGAGTGTTTAAGTTTTTCTTTGTGTCTCTAGTGTGTATCAGAGCATGCTAGCTCGCATATGAACGTCAGAACTCCTGTGATCTGATAAGTGGGAGTGAAGGTTTGGGAACAGAAGGGTCGTAGCTTGGAGCGATTAGAGGCAGCAGGTATTCTCAACTTTCGGCTTCTCCTCTTTCTCTGGCAAACATGAAAGCATGTCATCTCATGCGCTGAAAGCTCTTCGTGTTCACCTGTGATGTGAGGAAAAAGTGTGTGTGCATGTGTGTGAGAGAGGGAGAGAAAGTATTTGGGGGCTCCTTGTCTTATTTATGAGGTCAGCTGGGCTACAAGAATGTGAGTGTTTGTTACAGAGACTGACCTCCTTAGGGAAGAGAAAGGGGAAGACCAGCCTAGTTCACATACACATATGTTCTTCCTCCTTTCCTTGAACGCACACACTCATTCGTGCCCTTTCAGATAAACACATACAGTCGACTCTCCGTCTGTCTGCGGGGAAGGAAGTTCAGTTGCTCTGATGGATGTTGGTACTGTTGGCTAGGCCACCACCCCCCCTTCAGTCTTTCTCCTTCCATAAATGCCCATTGTGCCTGTTTACCAGATTACAGTCCACAGTGCTTTGATGGAATTACTTCTGTTAAAGCTGGGCTTACTTTATTTTTCAGCCTGAAACAGGAAGAAAGATATTCAGTGACCCACAGTGAACCCGCCAACTCGGGCCTCATCAAGCATGATCTCTGTTGCATGTTTTAATGGCTGGTGTGAAACCTCTTCACCAGCTGGTTTCTGATTTATCTCAGCTTTCATATTAACATTAAGAGTTAACGTCCTCCAGAGAGCACTAATACAACCCTGAATAAGTACTGAAATCGCCTTTACTCCAACACTTTTTACTGCAACAATTTATTCAGATTCAGAAAAAAAACATTATTTATCCCCATGGGGCAGAGAGCAGCTTATACAGGGAATGAAAATAATAATAAAATAAATGACAAATTACAGAAGAAAAAGCAAAGAGACACAGTACAACTGAAGAAATAAGAGTCTTGCTGTTGGAAGAGATAATGTGCATGGGTGTGGTACTGGTCTACTTTAAATATTGCAAACAGTAAGACAGTAAAATGTCAGAATAAAAATACAGAATAAATAATACTATACATTGCAGGGCTAAAACAGGGGGTTATATATAATCATTAAAGAGTTAGTTAGCGGGTTATATACAGTACATTGACAGTACAGTGACGTAAATAGATTTATAAATATGAAAAAGCTTTTCAAAGGAGTAAAAAAGGTGTAAAAGAAAACAACAGTGACAGCAGTGTGGCAGTGTGATATTTCTTAAACTTTTCATATGCTACCAAAGCTTGTATGAGTAATTCTAACCAAATTCTGTTTAACTGGACGAATTTATCGAGTTGCATCTAAATATAAGTTGCACAACTGACACATCCTTGTCACTTCAGTGGGCTTCGTGTGCACAATTTCTGATAGTTGTGTGTCAAAACTTTTGATTTAACCCATGAATAAAGCAAGGCAGGTGATGAGGTTATCATGACAGAGGAAAACTCATGAAGCAAGAAGGATTAATAATGCATGTTAATTTTTATTATCAACCTTTTAAAATATACAGTATTTGTGCAGAAAATGATTAATTATTACATTGTATTATTTGAATTATTACAACCCCTCCTAACACCCTGAATATCATTGGTCATATTTGTACAAAAATCTACTGAGTGCAAAAAATATAGTAAACATGGGTGTTATCTGCGTATTTGCTAATTTCATTTTATTTTTTCTTCATTTATCAGGTGGAAAACTTTAGGAAGTAAGAAAGTTGTTCACAAGTGACAGGGGAAGAGAAAATGAAATTGACTGTTGAGTGCAGCTTATGCAGTTCTGCACGTGCTATAACATAAATTACTGTTGAAGATGGAGCTGAGCTATAAAGAAAAGCTATCTTTTTTCCAGCAATCTGTGTCCCTGAATCCGGTTTGGAAGGCTAACACTCGGAAGAAAGAAATTCGGAAATCTGGAAGGGACTCAGAGTAGAGTCGACACTTCTCCATATTGAGAGTTATATGAGGCAGTTCAGTACTTTCTGGGCACCCAGCTGGACGTACACTAGCGGGGTACACTGAAAGGATTTTATCCTTCAGTTTCCGAGGGATCCAAACACAGTTCTGTAGGAGAAGCTCCAAGAAAGTTTCTTGTTGAATTCTTGATGTGTAAAGGAATGCGCAAGACTGTTATGATTTATCTGTATATGTTTGCATGCCTGCTAGCATGGATATATGAGTATGCTGATGCTGTTGTAGTGTCGCCGGACTGTCGCTGGCCCTTTGTCCTACTCTAAGTTATGTGGAGCTGCATCTTCATCCCCGTCTTTGTCTTGCCCTGTTCTCCGTGGCCTCCCATGGACCGGCGCCCCTTGTCCTATTTTTCGTGTTCTCTTAATTGTGGACTACAATGCCATGACCCTGTAACCTTTTTCAACAACAGAGAAAGTAATAGTACTCCTCCCATCACACTCCTGGCCAGTCATTCAGCCAATCAGAGAACAGCGTGTGGGCTTCTTTTTTCACCTCAACCTATGAAAAAGAAAAAAGAAAAATGCACATAACTCTTACAATGATAACAGTGACAGCAACTCGCTTTCTTGTAAAGAGCCTTACTGCAAACACACATTTCTTTACCACACTGAGTTTTAGAGGCAGACACCATCTTTTTCACCCCGACAACAGCAATGGTGCTAGTTGTTAATAGCAGCAGTAGCCATGGTGATGACAGCCCATAAAGGGATCTTCGATTTAAAGGATGTCCAGGGACCAGACAGGGAAAAGAGGGGAACAGAGAAAGGGCGGGGGGGGTGCACTCATGTAAGGATCCACAGCACCCTCATGGTCATGTGAGGAAACAACCAATGATGTAGGGCTGCAAGGTTATAGTTTACTGCTCAAATGATCCCAAAACAAACCCCCATTAACATAGCAGATGTAGTGACATGAGCTGCACCAGTGAGCACGATTGTGTCACTGAATTCACCCGTCTGACCTCTATTAATCATTAAGCGGAGCTGTAAGGGAAGGAACATCCCATCGCTTCTTTTGAAGTTTCTTATTTTACTGTTGTTTACCACATGTTAACATGTTGGCGTAAAGAAAGGAGAAATATAAATACAAACACCTTATACATGTATGAGTTTATACTGATTGTTCAAGAGCAGGAAATGAAGTTGTATCCAACAAGAAGCCACTGAAACTCGACAAATACCTTATCATAAAACAGAATTTTTCATTCACAAGTACAGTTTGGAGAGCTGAAGTGGAAATGCTTCTGCACAATCAGACTTTCAGAGAACTTTATTTAAACCAGCTACTATTATTTATTTATCAAATTAGGCAGATTAAATGCAAAATAGAAAAAAACACAAAACATAGACAATCAGTTCTTTATACTTGTAGTTTTTTTTTTCAAATCCCATAAGAACTAGGATTTTTGTTTGTTTGAAATGATACATTTTGATGTGTTTCCCGTGTAAACTGATGTTATAGAATATGCCATTCATCTATAGCTAAGCTAAGTAACTCAACTGTTGTCAGCAACAGACGCTTTGCCTCCACGAAAAAGTCTCAACTCTCTGGGATGACAACCTTATCAAACTTTTAAATCTCTGATAAACTCCTTCCCTGCAAGGATCTGCAACTCAGTTTATGTTTTTGCCTTTAATGAATTCATTTACAGCAGTTTACATGAACACAATCTGTCTCTCTCTATTCGTCAGGTTATCTACCGGGCCCTCCCACAGTGGCAGGCCCTCGATCCATTTGGAATGGAGGGACAGCAGCAGCTGAGGGTGACCAACATCCGCATCCGGCTTCTTAAGCATCAGACATGCCCTTGCCGGGCCAAAGACCTCATCTCTGCACATGAAGCTCTTCCTACTCAACACTTTGCCATCTATGATCTAATAGTGAAGGGAAGCTGCTTCTGTAACGGCCACTCTGAGCAGTGTATTCCTGCTCCCAGATACCAGCCCATGAGAGACCGGACCAATCATGTGGTAAGCTGAGAGCAATTATTTATATTTCAAGCTGAAATGATAACTTTTAATATTTTTGGACTGAGCGTTTCTTCGTATGTTTTAAAATGTTAGATGAACTTGGTAAATGGTTGTGCTGAATCTTCACCAGCACAATAAACGCTGAAAAGCTTAATTGTCATTGCTGACAATGCTCACAGTCTGCAGCACCTGCTCACTCTTAAAGCCTGATTTATGCTTTGCCGTTGCAGATACGCACACAGGCTACATACTGTCCCTACGCCATCTCTGATGCTTATACTTCTGCATCATTGTTTGTTGGCAGCGTGGGTTCTTTTTCTGCAGCTCAGTTTCCTTTTGTTTCCTTTTACGTGAGTTGGAGCTTATAAATGTTGAGTTCCAGTCATTTCTACAGACGTTGCTCCAAACGACCCGACTTGTAAATGATGAAGAATAGGTTTAGGGTTAGCGGCAGGAAATTTGAAAAACAAAGAATAAATCCACCAATCACATTTCTTGTGGTTCGCATTACCGTTGCACGTAGTTACATTTGGAGAGAGGTGCACGTCAAGCTACATGCTGTACGGTTCACACCTATGCCGTAAGTACACCGTAGCTCTGATACAGAAGCATAAATCAGTCTTAAGGTCTTTCCACACCAAAGTTGAAGCAAATAAATGGCACAAAATTGCAGAATATTGACAGCCTTGCCTATTCATATCAAGTGCAACACAAATTTATGGTTAAAATGTTAGTATTCTTTAAAAATAAATAAATAAGTGCACCCAGGAAAAAAATGGAGTCAACATGAAGTGAATGATGTGAGTGAATGGTGAGTTCCATTGGTTGGATGAAGAGCTTGAAGAGTAACACAGTCACTTCAAGACATTGTCCTACTTCTAGTTCCAAGCTTGAAGAAGAAGAGAGTCAAGTAATCCGGGTTGGCAGCTATACATATGCCTGAGAAAAGAAGTCCTACATCAGTTTGTAAACAGCCGTGGTCACTTGTTACGTGGGAAGAGAAACTTTGGAAAAATTCACCTCTATTGGCAAAAATAAAATCCAATGAAAGCCCACCAAAGTTGCACCACTGATGGGAATACCTGTACTGACTTGATATAGGTTTTTTAAAAAAAGTTAACATGTAAATTAATTGCATGAAAGAAAATGCATCTGGTGTGTGAAGGTATTTACAAGCGGACTGTTAATTTTCAAGCATTAATGCTCTGAGTAAGCTCTTCATCAACCTTACAAGGAAGTAGAACAAAGAAAAACAAATCAAGCCTGTGTTTTCTGCAAACTCACATGCAGAAAAATAGTTAGCAGTTTCATATTTTTCTCTCGTGATTACATCTTTAGTGAAAACAAACTTGTTTTCAGCCATAATGCTGATTGCACCACTTTTCTTTTCCTGTCTTGTTTTGACAGACTGACATGTTTTTCCATTCTCCAAGCTGTCATTCTGCCAAAACAAGACAGGAATCAAATCAGACCTTTCTAATTATCATGAGGTAATCACACCCCATGGGCAGTTTTTCCTCAGTTATTCTCGAGAAATCAAGATTTCAAGGCTTGATATCCAAATAGCTTACTCACTTTTGTGCTGGCAGTGTTTTGACAGAGTAAAAGGAGAACTTTTCTCTCTTTTCTGCTTCCTTTGGTCAGATAAACATCAGTTTTTCTGCTTACAACAAACTTGGGAGATTAAGATAACTCAGTTTAATGGTGGTGTTGATATATGTGGGAGCTGATGAAGGTGTGAACAGACAATGTTTTTGTTGGAGATCTACAATAAGTTAAGTGGGGTTCTTGTCACGGCCATCTCCACACGCAAAAACGCTGTGAAGCTGAACATCTGCTTTTGCTGTAATCATTGACGCTCAACAGGAAAGTCAGTTTCCCTTACAATCTATAAGCAAAGATGACACTGAATGACAAATAATATTGCCACATCAATGTATATAGAAATAAATCCTCACTAACATTTTGGAGATTGGTGAAAGAATTTTTTTTTTTTTTTTTATTTTATTTTGAAAGACATCTAACAAAACAAACATATGTTTCTTATAAGGAAACCAACACATTTGTGATCATCCAATATATTTTTTAAATCCAATTTGTTTGGTCTGTATTATATGGAACAATCATGTACGAGTCATCTCTTCTCATTCAGCTCCACCATTATGCCAGAAACACAACAATCACCTTAGCTCCTCTAATGTTTATCTTTTCATTTTAGCTTGTTTGTCTTCTTTTATTATCATTTTACTATTTCTTCTTTTATTATGTTTTATTATATCTTCTTCTTTCCTTTATTGGTGGTTGACAACCAGAGAAAGTGGCACACTACTGCCACCAGGTGGTTTGGAACGGTAGTTTTCTGTCAACGTAAGTAGAGACACGGCAGCTGAAAGAACTCATGAAGAGGTTGGCTCTTTTAAAATTCAAGCCTCCTAATTTAACCCCGAATTCCCCACTACTGGAAATACATCTACTGCCACTAGAAAAACCAAAGGGGGGCAACCTTAAGGAGTACTGCCACTGATCACCACCAGGTGCTGGCTCTAGGTTATCTCTGTGGTGAAGGTCCTCGTGAAAACAGTATATAAATTAAACTGTTAACAAGAATAGAGCTCCTTACCATATTGTTACATGGGTGTGCAAAACCACCTTTTAATGAAGCTGATTTTGATACTTTTTGCTGCTGTAACCTTCAAACGATCACTTTATCGTTAAAGCAAGTCTACCACATGTCTCTTACCATATATGAATGAGATGGGGCTCAACCTCCACAATCCTTAAAATTGTCAAGGAAGTCCAAGTTTTTAACTTTTGATGACAAAGAGGGTTGAACGAGCACGGTTCCTCCACTGGAGCCATCTTATTTGTTTACCATCCAGACTACAATGCCATAGCTCTGTCATCATTGCATTAAGGCCTCCCAGAGATGCTCTACAAAGAAAGACTGATCCAATTGGCTCCCTAAAACTTTTGGGCATAGTTAATGAGCCCCAACAGATGATAACTTGATGCATCTGCTGAGCTAATGTAAAGTTGCTGACGGTACATTTAGATTTCTAGGATAGTTATGGGTAAGATTGTTTAATTGTCAGCTTTGCCTTTCAATTTACTCCTTACTCGGACAGAAAGGTATCCTGGAATCTTTTTTCCGATTCTTCCCCAATTTACTTGTCAAACATCTGCTCCATTCCATCACTACGTAGAATCAAAACTCTGAGAAGAACAAATGAGGTTGTGTCTCATTCCCAACGAGTGGCCGTTGCTTTACTCTTGAAAGTCTTACTTCTCATCCCAGCTGCCCGGAGGAAATGGCTCATTCAATTTTGCACGAGGATGACCGCAGTGAAGTTCTCTGTCATTCAGTTTCCTCTTTGAGGTTTTAGTGGATTTTCTCTTGTATTGTATTTGCCTTAATTTTAAACCATTTACTGTAAATACATGGCGAACTATCCAGTCATGTGACCCATAGATTTGTACAAAGAGCTTTTGAAGCCCAGTTTACCTCAAACCAGAGGCGGGACAAAGATGTCAAAGTAACAGCTAGCTGTCAG
>JBAMYA010000016.1:9651196-9671881 GCA_037176975.1 Arrhamphus sclerolepis
AATAAAGCTGCAAAGTTGGTACTTTTAACATGGGGGTCAATGGGAATCTGTTTTGGAGCCAGCACCTAGTGGTCAGTCTATAATTTTAAAAATAAATATCAAAAGGTTATTAAAAATGTGTTTTATAAGCTGCTAAAATATAAAAAACAGAGAATATTCTGGTATTTTACGTGATGAATGAAAAACACTATTAATGTGTTTTCCTTTCCTTTCCTTTTTTTTCACTAAAGCTGCTAATATCTGATTTATTAGACACAGTTATTTAAATCCTAAAATATGACTTATGTTCATGCCAAGGAATTCCAAGCTCGGTTTTCAAGAGGATTTCCATCCTTTGAGGGTAGAAAATCCTCTGAAACACTCTTTAAACCACAAGACTCTAAAATCTTCCTCTACATGACAGGATAATAATAATCATAATAATAATAAATCTCTTTAATGTTGGGGAATATTTGACAGATCCTTTCCTAGTAAATATTACCCATATATGTGAGACTTGCAGTTTGAACACTAAATCCTTCTTAATTGTCCTCACAACATTACCTCAGGTCTTTGGACCGTCATTGCACCATGTGCCATGCGGGAGTGTTCAGTAAACACACATAGGTTATATAAGTGCCTTTTGCCGCCTATCAGCAGTTTGCTTTGTGTCTCTGTGTAGCGGCTGTTTCTGGAAAACCCAAACAAGCAGAGCAGCACAAGACACAAGATGAGGGCAGAGATTAGCAGTCACTCAGGGAAAGGAAGGGCGTGCAGTATGTGTGTATATGCGGTTATGCATTTTTGGGATTTTTGTAAATATGTAAGGGCTTCAAGGTCTGTCTCTTTATAAATTACACACACAGCATAGCCTCTTTTTTTTTTTTCTTCACAAATGCTCTTGTTGTTTGGTCTACCTTGTTTGAAAGGTATGTCTTTAGGCATGCCATGTTTTGTCTGCTCTAAGCTTGTGTCCATGAGCAGCAATCAGCAGAGAAAGTGGCCCTGATAGTCATTACTGGTCAGACACTGAAAGACTAAAGGGCCACTTTGTTTGTTGTCCCTCCGCAGGGGTTTTGCGGTTCAGGGTGATTACACTGTCTGTTAGTTAGCCACAAAGCCAACGCACACTTAATGATATCCAGGGCCTCCTTCTGTGGCATTAGCAGCAATTAGTCCTCTCAGGGGGGGAATGGTTGTGTTTATTTCTGTACACAAATCTATCTTCCTTTCTTTCTCATATCACTTTCTGTAAATCTCCTTCTTCATTCAAGTTCATATTGCCCACTTATATATTTGCCTCATTTAGGTTGATTAGCATCTTGTGCTTTAATCAGTAAATCAACTCACCAACTTTTACACAAGTGTACAGCCTGATCCCTACTTATCTAAGCAGGAGTAGCTTTGTTAAAGAAAATGATCATTCTTTATTGAAAGCATACCATGATGCAAACACAACTTCTTGACACAGACGTGTCAAAAGCACACTGCTTGTTCAGTGCGAAACCGATGCTCATCAGCCTCCCATTTGTAAGTACAGAGATGGAAATTGGAAGTAATTTACAGTTATGAACTTTTTCCTTTACAATCACTGTCACTCGATGATATTTTTGCCATCTTATCGTCAAGTCTACAGAATTGTCCGCCTAATGAAATAGCCGGAGGAAGAACACATTCATCTGTACCTTACTAGATGCGTACTTTGAGTCGGGACAGTACCTCGGGCTATCATCTTTGACTGATCTCATGTTTCACATATCCACAGCAACACAAAAACATATAGTGAGAAGCGGTCACAGATGCAAACTGGAATGTATTTTAACTGGGAGACATTGCAGTGTAGCACAGCGCTCTTACCCTTCACCCACACATACACATTGGAAGCGTCAACAGCGTTGTTACCCATTGTCCATGAAATCAGGCGACATCAAGTGTTGTTGAACTGTACTGTGGGTCCATTGGGTCCCCATGAAAATGTTGCTTCAGCCAGAAGTTGAGAAAAGTTCAAATTATCAGGTATCAAAGCAAGTGTCCCCCCAAAAAATTATCACTACAATATCGTACATAGAAGCAGGACTGTGTCAAAGCACCCAGCTTGGATTGGTTGTTTGTGATGTCAGCAAGGGCCATACACCACACACACAATTCTTCTGTGTACTTGAAGCGTCCCCAGCCTCACTGTCCCTTCAGTTTGATTAGTATGATGCCAAGCGTTACCAATCTGAGTTGTGGGTTCGGTGCGGCGCGGTGGCAGCGTACCTTCCGTCAAAATTTGAGGAAATTTCAACTTTTCTTAGTGAGTATCAGCCAATCAAATTGCAGCTACACAGCTGGTGCTAGCCAATGAAATCATACGCAGGGACGGGCCTGTTTCTAAGTGAGTCTTATCTGTGTAACGAGCAGAAAGAAGTTTAATTCAGGAACCCCCCCCCCACACACACACACACACACACACACACACACACACACCCACCGACCCCCCACCCACCCACCCATCCTTCAGAGTGTTACCGCATTGACGCTGTGTGATCCCATGGTTACCAATGTCACTCTTGTCACCGTGCAGATCCTGCAACGTCTGCCTGGGATTTGTAAACACAAACTGACAAGATCCTAAGCCCTCTCTGTTTGAATAACCAAAGGGAAACAGCGGTGTCTTATCGAGAGCATCTTCTTTGCAACAAAATGTCATGACAGCTGTGTAAGAAGGTCCGTAGATTGTGGTCAGTCACGAACAATACAGTAAATCAGAGGAAAAGAAAACATAATTTGCTCAATTGTTTCACAGCTGCTGTGATCTGAAACAAAAACATTTCCACACCACTACTACTACTATTTGGACTTTATATGAAAGCCGAGCTTGCATGCATATGTGCATGTCTGTGACCGTAATTTGACCTCATTGCTATTTTTCTTCCCCCCACTGGCTGGTGTCTCCACACCCTCTGTCTTTTGTAAATCAAAAACATTCCATACACAGCAAAATAAGAAGAAATAGGGCAAATGCTAGCAGAAGTGTGTGCGTTTGAAGAGTATTAGACTAACACACATTTCTAGTGAGAAATTACTGAAGGGGGTGTGTTGTATTCTTAAAAATGTTCTGCATTAACTCTGGTGTAGAAGTCCAGATGTGCCAGACTGGATCTTTAAGACTTCAGAGTTGATCCTATGAACTTCATGCCAAGCTGATAGGTCTAAATATATGCTCTGGCCACAAATGCATAGCTTTAGGCTCGAGAACTTAGATTCTACGGTCATCTACAGTGAATCCTGCTAACCAAATTTGTGAATGACACAGCATAAATCCATCCATCCATTATCTATACCCGTTATTTCCTATGCAGGGTCACGGGGGTCTGCTGGAGCCTATCCCAGCTCACTTTGGGCGAAAGGCAGGGGTCACAGCATAAATATTGTTTTAAATTTATAGCTTTTTAACATTTTCCTACACTGTATTGGCATCATTGTATACAATTTGTTGAAAAATCGTTAATTAATTGGCATATAATCAAACTGCCGGATGAAAAGAGTTTACCTCTTTGACGGTTTCTTTGCCCTGTTATTAATGAGTAAAAGAAACAAACTCTCTGTCTCTTTATTTAATAATGACTGCGGGTCACGTAGTAGCTTTTGGCCACTCTTTTTGGAAACTGATTAATTTAAAAGATCCTACACTTTAAACAAGATTATCTATCAGCTGTGTCAGTCTAGCCCCACTCCACAGTCTGGACAACTGGGTGTGTGCAGCTTTCAGTGTGTGCATGTGTTAATTGTCTCTTATCACGGTATGGTAAACATGTGAAATTGGTTGAAATAGCAGCTGTCTGGACTTGATCCAGATGCTGCTGGCCTTTTCTCTCCCCTCACCCCCTCCTTTATGCCCTCTCTTTTCATTAATCACTTCTTCTTCTTCATTTTTCGTGAAACGTGTCATTAGGTCTCCAGCCCCTTAGTTGTCTGGACCTCTGTTGTGCGCAATTGTTCCCCCTATTAGTGTGACTGAAATGGTGTGCGATGTGTTTAACAGCAGTCATGTGTGCACGTATGTGTGTGTGTCCATCCAGGGTCAGTTCATGTGGAGGGCGTGTTTTTTGTAGGGCTGTCCCTTATAGCAAGTGGATGTGTTTTAGTCTTTTATCCAAGCAGTGTGTGAATCAGAGCCATTCAGGGGCTGTGATATTCAAACACCGTGGGAAACAAATATAAGAATAGGTGTGTGTTTTTGTGCATTTTCAGTTCTTTTTTTTCTGATTGTGTGCATGTTGATTAGTGTGTGTCTACCTCTGTAATCACTGCATAATTGTGTGTCCTACATTACAGTTGCACGGTGTAACGCAAACAAATAAAGAGCTTCCTCAGATGCCTTGCACCCACCCCCCTTCAATCATTATCCGGCGTGCATGGCATTCCAGCTCAAAGGAATGACAAGGAGATTGTTATTGTGCTCTCAGCGCTACATACTTGTACTCTTCTCATACACACATATTCATAACCACAAATACGCACACACACACGGGCTTTTCAGAGCAGAGGCCCATTCTTGTTTCCAGCAATGAAGCCAAACAATCACCCTTCATTCACTAATTTGAGGCGAGGGTAGGTGAGACACACTGAGAAGGAGATGGAGCAAGAGAAAAGAAGAAATTCAGAGAATATTTATGAGAAAAATCCTCGCTTCATCAGTGTAGAAAGCTTTTCCCTGCCATCTCACTGACCTCTTTATTCCTCCCATCTCTCTGTCTGTGTTTATCATGCTGTCTGCTCCTAAAAACCTCTTCCTCACTTTTTTTTTTTTTTTTTTTAGGTCCATGGAAAGTGTGTGTGCAGGCACAACACTGCAGGTGATCACTGCGAGCGCTGTGCCCCTCTTTACAACGACCGACCTTGGCAACCCGCTGACGGACTGACAGGGGCTCCACACGAATGTCGGAGTGAGTCCAGCAAACACACTTGCACCTTTCTCACTTCAAGAAGTTAATAAAACACAGATTGTGTGGTCATCAGCAGCAGTTCCGTGTTATTGCTTTCTAGAGCATGACTGAGGGAGAATGAAACTTGCACATTCCTTCTAGAAACAAACAAATGAAAACACAAATATCTCTGTCCCTGATGTGCAATTTCCTGCGTCACAACAACAGAGTGCAAATGTAACAGTCACGCTCAGAGCTGCCATTTTGACTG
This sequence comes from Arrhamphus sclerolepis, assembly GCA_037176975.1. NCBI lineage: Eukaryota > Metazoa > Chordata > Actinopteri > Beloniformes > Hemiramphidae > Arrhamphus > Arrhamphus sclerolepis. Next base: position 9,656,357 of record JBAMYA010000016.1, read on the forward strand.
GATGGCCTGGCGTGAATCTGGCCAGAGAAGTGGAGGTATATGTGACTGCCTGCACAACACAGAAGGACGTCAGTGTCAGAAATGCAAGGCCGGCTTCTACAGAGACCCCCAGCTGCCACATACTGCTCCAGACTCCTGCAAACGTAAGACACACACACACACTCGTACACAGAGCTCAGTAAACACCACAGCTCCTAAACTGATTGAAGGGGAGAAGCTGAACCTGAGTGAAACTGGATTTTTATGGCCGACGCCAATTACTGGAAAAGTCTTTAATGTCCCTGCCAAGTTTAGGTTGGTAGTCCTGAAATTAAAATGGGAGATCCCTCTAAGGTTGGTAGAGAATGAAAGAGCTGAGATCCTGTGGGACTTCCAGATCCAGACTGATAAACTGGATACACCAGCTGGACACCGTAGCTGGGGATACAGTCCAGAAGGAAATTGGGATAGATGTAACAAAATATAAAAAGAAGCTTTAAAAAAGAAGAAGTCGAATTAAAAAGTAGAAAAAAAAGTGTAAGCAGAGAGTGTAACTGGAGTACTCTGGGCTCTTCTAGAAGCTTCCAATAAGGAAATCAGAGATCTTTGTCAAAAAGAGTGCAGTCCTAAGAGCAACTAGACACTATATATGTATATATACATATATGTACGACCCTCACGCTCCTAGGCCACATGTACAGGTTTTAACTTTGATGGTCAGCCTCCCTCTATACACATACATCTGTTCATCTGTGGTGGTCATTGACGGTATTACAAGATCAGGAAAGTGCTGCTGTTTCACACATTAAATTTATCAAATTGACTCTTGTCCTAAAAAATGTGTGTATGTGGAGTCCTTTTAAGATATAATTGACCTGAAAATTGAAAGTAATAATAACTGGCCCATGTGAATGGTGCACTTGGGTTCACTGATGTGGTTTCACCAAGTATCAGATAAGACAAGTGTGTGTGTGAGTGTGTCTCTGTGTGTGTGTGTAGTTAGTTATATACCCGGATGGATGGATGGATAGGGTAGAGTTTTTACTGTTTAAATAGAAAGCAACAATTAAGCTCCAAAAAACAAATTTGAATGAAACAGTGAAACTGAAAGCTGTTACGTGCCGAATGTCAGGAAGCAAGATTAATCATACCTGTGGTGACAAATTGTTGCTGGTCTGAATCATAATTTTAACCTCATACACACCACATTGGCACAGGGCTCTCATTCTCTTAAAGGAATGCTGAGGACACAGATTGCAAGCTGAGACGTGCTAGATAGCACTGAATCCTGACGGGCACCTGGCTCTGATAGTGTGTTTGTGTGTGTGTGTGTGTGAGGAAGCTGACGGGCCACGTTGTATCCAAGGTTTACATCGTAGTTAATCATCAGATGGCGGCATTCCTTCGTCTTGACTCACAACACAAAACTCCTGCTTGTCCATCTTGCTGTTGTTTTTTTTTCATTTTTCAGACATGAGAGTTAAGGCTCCTTCAGGGTAATCATTGTCAGGAGTTGCAACTGCGTGAGGGTCTTCTCTTTGGCAGCAGGTGTGTGTGTGTGTGTGTGTTTGTGTGGACTGACAGTTAGAGCGGCGTGCTGTCCCTGCTGATGAGATGAGTCTTAAGTAAACATGAGATAGTCATCCATAAACAGACCACTGGCTACATTCTCCCTCTGATTATCTGTCTGATTTGAGACAGTGAGCTCAGTCCTGCAGCTATGCCGGACTGAAACGTGTGTTTACGTTCAGGTATGTAATCTGACTGAATTGAAAAAAAGAAAGAAAGATCTTAGCTATTGCTCAGTTATATCTTGTTTTTCTTTTTTATGTATCAAGAGATCACACTTGTGACATAACTGAAATAAAAACATTTATTTAAACTGTCCTTTATCCAAAAAAAAATATTTTTTCCATCAGTATGTAATTACTATCAAAATCACTAATGCCAGGCATGTACAGGAAGAGGGATGGTTGCACAACGACAGCTGAAATTAAGCCAGAACGCTGCAGAACATCGATGCCGTAAGAGATTGAATGGTGGAATGCCGTTCCAGCAAGAGAAGAGAGCAGCCGCCTCTCCAAAACCTTCCTTCAAAACCAATCACAGTAGCACTTTTGGCATGAAAACACACCTGTTAATATTACACCATCTTAAATAGCTTGTTGCCTCTTTACCCGTTGATTTCTAAGTGTTGCAAGTTGCAAAAGTGACTTGACACATGCAGTTTCAAGTGTTAAAATAATTAAGATCGCCTACTGTCGTGCAGCTGCTATTGTGTTCTTTATTATTTTTCCTGCTTTAGCCCTCTTCTGGCTTAACCTAACTTTCAGCCAATAAACACTGACCTACATGTAGTGTCATCTGAAGACCCATAATCCTCTGCTTGGGTGAGAAGGAAACATACTCAAGTGTACAGTCTACCATGAGGCCAGACTGAAAGTCTTCACTTTAATCTGGTGTCAGTTTCAGTTAAGTTCCAATAACTTCTTGACACTGTATATAATGGAACAAAGTTCACCTGATTGGCTAGTTGTAGATGGTTGAAATGATGAAGTTTAAGTTCAATCAATGTTTCCCAGAAGATACTCGTAAGTATTAAACGCAATAAAGATGGACAGTTGTTGATTAAAAGAAATTAAGTCAAAGATAATATCTGATAAAGGCTGTAAATTCTGCTGCTGACAAGCCATGTTCCAGCCAAAGCTCGAGCCACTGAAGTTGATAAGCTCCAGCCCAAAAACAACACACACACACACACACACACACACCAGAAACAGTCTATGCGGGAGGTGAACACTGGGATGAGGACCACTCGACCAACAGTGACCAAGTAGAAATTATATCTTTTGGCAGTAATTGACTAATTTTGGGGGGAAACAAATTGGGATTTGTGCTCAGTGGCATCACCATATCAATGTCTTTCTCCGACATCGCTGCATCTCTGATAAGGTCACACCAAATGATGTACCGTCTTATCTTTAGGGTTTGAATATCAGCGGTTACATTGTATGTTGTACACATCGTTACACCAGAACTCACCTGTGCAGTAACCATGGCAGCTAGCGATCCTGATTGACAGATGATTGAACGGGGGGGGCGGCGGCGACCGGCATGCTTGTAAACCCCTGAGACTTAAGGTACAGGTTGTGAAATCCCACTGTAGCCGCTCTCTGACAAAAGAGGAATTTCCCTCTGTTGCGAGGTACATTTTTTTCATACCACCCTCTGAGGGGCCCTTGAAAGATAACACTCTTGTCAAGCTTCACGCAAGCGTGTGCACACCCAAACAGTTTAGCAGAAGGGAAGGTTATAGTGTGTGTTTACGCGTGTGTGTGTGTTGTGAGATTGCTGTCTGTAATGGTTGTTAAGGCAGGTGTCTCGTCATGTCTCAGCACACACTCATAAAGTTTTCGTTGTCTGAGCTCTTGTAGCTGACAGCTTTCTTGGTTACACACATCTTCAGGAGTCGTGAAGTGACCCTTTCACATGCTCGTAAATTCTCACACAAATATGCAAAACTCACAAAGTTACCATCATCATACACAAGTGCTCTGGATTTACCTGAGGTGGAGCCATAATCTCTGTCAATTATTACTATATGGGGACTGCTTACTAATGAAAATTCCAGATATGGCCTTATTTAATTGTCAAGTATGTAAATGTGATATCTCTGTGATTTCACTGATACTGTACAGCTCTGCTTTGTGATAAAGTTTATCTCATCTCAGTTTACCTTAACAGGACTACTACTATGAATCACAGGAGACTGGTCCAGTGTTGTAAAACTTCTCAACCCAAACGTGAATAACCTGTATGGTTACCACATTCATTTATGTGAAATAATACAAAACAATGATATGTAAGAGCAAGGAGGAGCCTTTGTTTTCGCAAAATGGGGCTTCCTCCTGACCCCCCTGTCACTGAGAGTGAGCCATCAAACGTCCTGACATGCAGCTTTCCTATTTTATGTGTGTTGGACTAGATTTCTACCAACTTCTGCCAGGGCCTTTCCCTACCATTGTTCCAGATCCACTCATGTAATAAATCCTTTACTGGTCTTGGGGATGTTTCCAGATTAATTAAAAAAAAAAAAAGGTTAGGTAACAGTTCTCCTCTAAATACCTTCTCTCAACCCTGATCAAGTAGCGGAATATCTGCAGTTTCTGAGACCTCCATATATATAAAGCAGGTTACAAGCAGGCCTCAGATTTCTTCTCCCAAATTAGTCTTAAAATAAAAACAGCCACTTCACTGTGACGACTGTGATGTGTGACAGAGTCTCTACAGGCACATAAAAGTGTAGCACAATCCTTGTTACACCTTGCTGCAACTTTTGATGCAATAAACTGCCATATCCGACTATCTGTACTCTCTTTAACTGGTATATCTGGATTTGTTTAAATTTGAGCTTTTTTACAAGGTGCATAGCAAAATCCTCTCATCTGACTGCTGCTCTATAGGTGTGCCCCAAGGCTCAGTACTGGAACCTTTTCTCTTTCCAGCTAATATCTTTGGATCCTGTCGCCCATTGGTCGTCCATGGGCTCTCAAATCAGTGCCTCAGATGATATACAATTGTACCTTTTGTTCCGGCCAGATTATCCAGTGGTCTCAGCAATAATTATGCATTGATTAATATTAAAAAAATGCCACCTTATAGGAAACCTCTCTAAAACTAAACTACTGGCCATCCCAGTAAGCCGCAAGTTGTATTTATTAGTTGGTAAGTTGCTATTTACTGCAAGCTGAACTACAAGCATCATTAAACAGAAGAAAAATGGCTCCAAACACCTCCCCTCCGTGTCTCCCCCCTCCTGCCTCCCTGTCTGACTTCAAGATAGGGGTAGATTTATGGTAGAAGCTGTCACTGGAAACATGGGTGGATGTTCCAACATTGGTGAAAGAAAATAGTTTTGGAGGCTGTTAAAAGAACACTCTATCAGCACACAATTAGAGGAGACACAAGGGAGGGAGAAAGGGAGAGTGTTGTTCTGTGTGCACTTGTGCATCTGGCTTTGTTGGTGCTGAGTGTTAGACCTTGAGAATATGTTAGTCAGTACTCACTTTGGGACAGACTTTCAAAGGCTTTTTTTTTTTAGAGACAGGTTAAAATTCAGCCTGTTCAGTATTGAGATTTAGTTCTGATAATTAAGATTATACAATAAAGAAAGAACAATAAACATGGTAAGAAGATAAGAATGAAATAGAGGCCTTTGTCTAAAACAATACCAGACGGACAATAAAGTCATCCATGAATGATGAAAGGCCTAAGTGCTGGTAATAAATCATAACCATCAACAGAAAAAGACCTTTAAACTCACTGTTTATTGCTGATGTTATTTAGTTACTATTTTACATCTTTTTTTTCTGTTTCCATCATTTACTGTTTTTTTCTCAATCAAAACTTTGCACAGAGGATCATATTTTCCATATGTGGCATCCTACTATCAACATATTCTCAACACTGACCTGTGATGAATGACTCACTGAAGGTTTTAGTACAGACCCGAGACTCATGCAACATTACCCTCCAATACACATTCATTTCACTTTTTGCTTTCCCAGCATGCAACTGTCACCATTTGGGCTCCTTCCACCTGGCCGACGGCTCGCTGTGTGACCCTTCCAATGGAAACTGCATCTGCAAGCCCGGAGTAGGTGGAGCGCACTGCGACAGGTGTATGGTGGGCTACTGGGGCTTTCATGAGTACGGCTGCCGTCCATGTGACTGTGCAGGAGAATGCGATCCATTTACAGGAGACTGTATGTTTGGGTGAGTTCAAAGACTTTCTGCACTCTCAGTACCTTTCATCTAAATATTCTGCTGACTGGGATCACATAATTACATATCAGAATATTGTAATAGGTTACAGTTACTGTCACACGCAAACCAATGCGCAAAGGTCAAAATGAATTTATCTAAAGGATGATTTTGAGTCTTTATGGCAAACATCTTATCCATTTAAAATGTAATTTTATTGGAAAATAGTAAATTTTTAAATTTTGGCTTTGCTGCACTTGCTAAAATGTTATTATATATGTTGTGGAATGTGGACATCTTGAACAATTTTTTTTTTTTTTTTTACTAAAATTCTGACCTTGAGTGTTCAGTAATGCTTTTATTAATTGAACTAAACATTGAAGCCTTTCAATGGTGCTGGAGGACAATTCAGGCTGTGGCTGAACTCACTGATATCCATCTCCTGGAAACAATGACTATCCATTCTAGATTTTATGGTACCCCAAGCAGTTGTTCATGAGACATTTTGCTCAGGAGCGAGCTAAACTTCACATATTAAAAGTGTTTTTATCGTTTCACAATCATCAGCAGTTTTTCTTGTTTTTCATCATTTGTGCAGATAAATGTGTTTCTGGTAAATGTCTAATTTTTGTGATGTGTTTCAGCTCTGATCTAGATATGTACAACCAGGAGGGAAACTCCAGCGAGCCCGTCAGGATCTTCAGAGCAGACGAACTCTTCTCTGCTTTACACTACTCAGGTGAGACACAACACACCTCTGTCTGCGTCTGTGTGTGTCTCTACATGTGGTATTCGAGTAATTAAAAGTCTTGATAGGGCCTCAGAGGGCATGAAGCAACCGTATATGTGTGAGTTTGTGTACATGACAGAGATCCTTCTGAATGCAGCTTTCACAGGCACATTCCTCACATTATTTTATTATGTTGCAAATTTGTGCTTATGTTTTTCCCTTGCAGAGAAATGTGAGTGCAAAGAACAAGCGCTGACCAACAGTAAACTCTTCTGCACCATGAATTATGCATACGGTAAGAGGTCAAGCATCCTACCTTATTGTAGTGAACACCTTAGAAGTGGATTTCTGTGTTTCTCATGCCATCATGAATAAATTATATTGGTGAACATTAAGACCAGACATTAAGATGTCTTGGAAGGTCAAAGACCTGACCCAAAAAGCCCCTCACACAGCCCACCTGCATGTAAGGGAGCCAAGGAAAAAAGAAACTTTATTGATATGGACGTTCAAACAGTAACTAATTATTATACACCTGCTGATCAGAGATGAACTCAAAGGTGTTGATACAGTTACATCTTAAACTGAATATATACATAAATATCTTTTTTTTTTTTGTCTACTTATAAAATGAATTTTAACAGCTTACACCAATGTGCTATACACATAAAAAGCTTCGTTAAGGATGTTACTTTAAACATTTTCCAGCACATTTTGAATTTTGCACATTATAAAAGGCTGAACGAAACATCAAACAAGACATGACAGAACTTCAAACTTCAATTCGGAAAAAAGACAACTTCGGGTGGCTTTTGTCTTTTTTTCGACTTCTTCTTTAAAACCAAATAACTGAAATGAGCTTGCATTTCCTGTGAAGAAACAGCTCAAAATGTCGCTTCAAATTTATTTTTCAGTTTGATGGAAACCGAGAAATAACCATCTATGCCATCTAACCATCTGATAATAAAGAAATTGCCATGTGACTGATTTGATCATAAACCACAACACTAGCTGGTTAGCTGACTAACCAAAGTTGCAACACTTAATAAGGCTTTAATTATGGAAGATTTTGTCATCACCATCATCATTATATTTAGCTGCTGATAAAATATAAAACTCAAAACTACACATCTGGACCTTATAAAGGCAGTGCTGAAAAAGTTAAAGGACCACAAGACTCAAAGTGTGCATTACTTATCACCCTTAGAAAATACTGGCACATTGGGAGCAATAATCAGTTCCTTTTCCAACTCTGTAGAGAAAGGAAACCTCATCTAAATTACAGATGAAGTTTTGGAAATTCTTCAATCAGTTAAAGCCTCTTGTGAAGTCTGTCCAGCTTCCAAACGCACAAACTCTTAGTTCCACATCAGCTTTCCACGCCAGCCTTCTAAAAGACATCCTATTAGTCATTACATTTTAGTACAGAACAGTCAGATCCACCCATGGAACAGCAGTATAACTTATTTAGTGATTCCTCTGATGTTTAAAAAAGATGGCATAGTCTGAATATAAGATTGAAATATGTTTTTTGTGTTGATACTCATCTTGTCTCTCACCCTGACCTTTAGTGCTGAAGGTGAAAGTGCTGTCAGCCCACGATAAAGGTTCCCACGCTGAGGTGGAGGTCAAAGTTCAGAAGGTTCTCAGTCAGAACACCAAACTAAGGATAGAGCGCAGTAGAGCTACCCTTTTCCCTGAGTCCTGGACTGCTCGGGGCTGCACCTGCCCCATCTTAAACCCAGGTCAGACATCCACATACAGTATTTACAATTTACAAGATATAAAAAGATTTTTTTATGTCAGACAAACAGTAGCTTGGTTCATTTGTCTAAAAGAACATGATGATTTGCCAAAACTACTGCCCCTGGCAGTAGTAAACAACATAACTGATCTATAAAGAAATTTCATGTGTTCTAGCTATCCAACAGTCTAACTTATTCACTCTCCTGAATAAAAATGAAAAAAGATCCGCAAACAGCATTGCTAATTCATGTCAATGGATTTTTATTTACTTTTATCAAATTGTGATGTAAAATTGCAGATTTGTAAGACTTTTTGCCATACAATCAGAAATGTCACAAAACTGTGATTAACTGGGACTGTTTGATCATTTAAATATCACTAAATCATGACTTTTTGACATAAACCAGCTGCTCTCCATCTCAGTTATTCCACTTTCTGATGTCAGTACCAAATCAAACGGGCAGTCAAATTGAAATTTTCTCAGAAATGTTCCAGTTATAAGTATATGATTGGCCTTTGAGCACTCGCAGATAAAATGAAGTGGTGGGCCAGATTTGATTCTACCGTTTTCTACAGTCTAGAGTTTGAATGAATTGTGCTGCGTGATCATTCAGAAATCTTTGCTCAGCTTTCAGTTCGAAATCATTTTGAAAGGTCTAAAAATATCCCTGTCTATTTACCAGGTGTGGAGTATCTGGTGGCGGGTCACTCGGACCGTAAGCAGGGCCGCCTCCTGGTAAACATGAAGAGCTTTGTCAAGCCCTGGAAAGCCAGTTTGGGCCGGAAAGTCCTCACACTGCTCAAGAAAGACTGCAACTGGTAGATGTACAGTGAAAACACCGACGGGACAGGTTACATGACAGATGAGACTGTTTTTGACAAAACAAAGCCAGCATTTTTTTCTTCTTCTTTTTTTTTTTTTTGGCCAAGATTTTTGTGCCTACATATGCACTACTGGTACCAAAGGAGGTCCAGTTTTGTGTTCTCCGTCTCCCTAACACACACACACACCCTTTTCTTCTACCTTTGATTTCCTTCTGCCTCCTGGATCGGTTGATCTACGCAGAAACAGGAGAGTCGTTTATGATCTGTGGATTTAAAAAAGCATAACATTGCCCTTGTTGTGTGTGTGGATGTTGCTTTGGTTACGTCTTGGGATTAACATCCGACCTCATCTCTATAAATCTCAGAGTTGGTGTTGAACCTGTGAACTGTTTTTTTTTTTTTTTTCCTGCTCTCAGACTGTTCACGCTGCGTTGTCTGGAAAAACCTTCTGAAACAGACTTTGACTATTGTTCATCCTGTTTCGTCTGCTCAGAATGCTTCTATACAACATAAAAAGGAGAATACAAAAGTGCTCATCTACAAAGTGAGACAAAAACATTCATGAATTTAAAAAAAAATGACACTGGACTGGGAACATTCTTGAATTTTCTTTAACTTACAGAAAATCAACTGTCTGAGAACAGTCAACCATTCAGGTGAGGGTTACTTGTGGTATACATCTAAAATTCTTTTAATCTCTGCTATTGGAATCTCATCATGCTCTTATAGGAGAGATTTTGTTCTTTCTGTACATTTCCATGTTTTTGTTTGTTGCTACAGAAGCAGTGTGTTCAAGAATACTTTATTAATCCCAGAAGGGACATTAATCATTGCAGTAGTTACAATGATTTAAGTCTCTTCAAAGATTCATGATTATAAATGATTATAACTGTGTTCAGCAAGGATCTCCTGTAGCGGTCTGCGTTGAAGCAGATCTGAAGAAACCTCTGATTGAAGACACTCTTGTGCAAATTATCCTCAGGGTGGTCCATGATGTTTTTCGCTTTAAGAAGTGTCCTTCTTTTGCACAATCAGCTCCAGAACAGTTTGTTCAGTTTCTTTAAGTCATTGGCTCTGATGCTGCTCCCCCAGTAGATGACTGCAGATAAGACTGAACTCTCCGTAACAGATTTGTGGAAGATATGTAACATCTTGCTGCAAACACTGAAGGATCTAAGCTTTCTTATAGCAACACAACAGCACAATGTGAAACCGTCCCCAAAAGTAGTTTGACTTATAACAAGACAAATTGCACCTCCACCACAGGCTGGACACCTCTGCTCCCCCTCCCTGTCACTGTGGAACTTTGCAACCCTGAGCCACTCAGGAAGACACACCTGCTTCCTGCCATCACTCGTCACAGTGTTTGCTATGGAGTTAGCCAGATGCTAACTATAAGATGAAGCGATTTAACATACATTATCACGACAAACATCAAGATAGAGCCAGCAAAGAAAGTGAAGAGGGTGATGTCAGAAAAGACAAGTAAAAGAAGGAGAGAAAGCAGTGGTACAAGCTCTCGTACACGAGTCAATATTGGACCGCTGAGTGAAACAGCAGGACGGTCGACATCCTAGTCTTGCTGCTATTAAATTAGTTAGTCATATATTCTCCCATGATGGAAATACTGTTTGACATAATCTTGGTTCTCCCAAAATCCTCAGTCTTCTCCTTTGTTTTGTTCAGATTGAAGATGAGTTGATTGTTCCCACATCATGCCACAAAGCAGTCCACCACTTCTCTGTCCTCAGTCTCTTGTCCATCACTGATACACCCCACAACTTCAGAGTCATATGTGTATTTTTGCAGATGACAGGTGTCCGACTTCTACTGGAAGTCTGAGGTGTACAGAGCAAAGAGGAATGGTGTGGGGCTCCTGTGCTGCTGACCACCTGCTCATGCACAACTATTCAGTCTCACAAACTGTGGTCTGTTTGTCAGGTAGTCAGTAATCCAGGTGGTTGTGGACGCATCCACCTGTGTCTTCTGGAGTTTCTTACGTAGTAAAACTGGCTTGATGATGTTAAATGCACCGTAGAAATGGAGGAACATGATCCTCGCAGTGCTGCTGCTTTGTCCAGATCACTGTGGGTTCATTGAAGCAGCTGTAATTTTTCAATTTACCTTTTTTCTTTCTTATTGCATATTTAGCGTTTAATACATTTTGTATTGATATTTTTCCTTGACCTTTTTTCAAGAATAAGGGGATACCCTTTTTTAAATATGTATGTATACTTTTTGTACATTGCTTATGAGTACATACATGTTCAGTACTGTAAAACTATTAACTATAGGCATCAGTGTTGTTTGTGCTTTGTTATGCCGATTATTATTCAGTATTTTCTAAATTCTATGTCCTTTGCACTTTCACAAGCTAGAAATGGGATTTTTCCTCCAGGAGAAGTCTAGCTTGGAAAAATAACCCAACCTGACTGTCAGTCCTTAAGTAACGATTAAGAAATCACATTGCTGCTGAAGATATACTGTATAGTTCTTTTTAGCAAACAGCATCTCCCACCTTCCTGACTTTCCTGGCCTCCTTGAAACCATCGGTCTCTGTTCTTGCTCTGCTCCCTTCTGTAAATTTCTCTCCACTCTCCTTCCCTCCATCACAGAGCCAACAGTGGTGAGAACATTTTTCTACATACAGAATGTAAACCTGTCACCACACAGTGTCATTACTTTGTCATCCAGAACAACAACAGCCGTTTTAAAAGCATTGTCTCTTCTTTTTTATCTGTTTTTACTTTGCTCACTTCTTCCACCTTCTTCCATCTATCATTCTCACCTCCTCCTTTCCTTTTGCCACCGTCCATCCATTGATCATTCCCTGAGATGTCTTTTTTGATTATTTTTCTCTCTTTTATCGCATCATTCTTTCCTAGAGGTTGATGGTCTTTCTCATGCACCCGCGGTATCATCACTCTTTCATTTTCCGCCTGTTGAGCCATGCACACACACTCCGTAACTGCCCAGCACATGTTAAACTTGGCTCAGAGCTCAGAAAGCTGGAGCAAACCTGCTGAGCGCATGCATCTGTGAGTCTGAGTATCGATTTCCATGATTAAACGCCACCATATTAAAAGAGTGGTTCCGTAAGAGTTTAAGTATTTCTTTTATTATCATATGAAGAGATTTCTCTGCTCAGTATTATTGACTTAATCCTTTCTTCTCTTTTTGATTTCCTTTTTTTGCTCGTTTCTTTTCTTTTCCCTTCTCCCTCTTTTTTTTCCATTATCCTCCCGTCTCCATTTTTTTTACCTCCTCCTCTGCTGACTCTCAACTCCGTTTCTCCAGATTTTCAAACCTCTCAACGATTTTATATTCTTCCATCAAGTCTCTTTTCTCGTCACTCTTCCTTCCATCCATGTGTACCTCTTGCTCCATCTCCAGCTCATTCTCAATCTTTCCAGCATTTGTAAGGATTTGTTGTTGGTGTTTTGAAGCACTCCTCAGCTGGCTTACAGACTTGAATGCCATGCTTGTTAGATCTGAATACTTCCTCGTGATGTCGGTGCATCTTATCCATGGTTACTACTTCAGTAATGTGTCCTAACAAGGCTCCTGCCTCCTCAGACAGTTTTTAATTATCAACACAGTGGGCAGTCGTCCATCTCTCTGTCTGTCTCTCCGTTCACCTCTCCCACAAATCAGAGAGCTCATCCTTGCGTGCGATTGTTTTATGGAAACATGGAAAGGCCTGCTGATGTTCCCACCCTGATAGCCAGGTGTCCTGCTGTCAGACACACACAAATGCACTCACTCAATTCAAAAGTCTTTGAAGAGATTAAAATGGCAAATTTCTCATATCATAAGATAGACACACCCATTTTAAGACTTAAACGTACAAGTGACAGTTGATGACTTTGAGAGTCTTAAGTCAGAAGATGAGGTCATTTGACCTTTACTGGTTCTCGTTCTCTGACTGTATATCTTCCCTCCCTTTCCCCACAAAGATGCCATAAATAACCACACACACAAGTAAGTGTCCACAGAGAGTTGAAACAGCTGAGATGAGTGTGAGAGAAAAAAAATGAAGTGCAAGAAGCAGCTGGAGAGTAGAGAGCTGATAAGAGAGGGGTGCGTCTCTGATGTCAACCTATATAAAACAAGATGATGTGGAAAGTGTCTGAGGTCATTTCCTCGTAATTCTCTTCAAGCAGCATCACATTTAATTGCATTTCATTGAAGCGTGAAGCACATCATTTTCTTCTGCATTTATATCCATCTTTTACTCAATCATCCAAACTGAACCAGAGATATCTGATTTTTGTCTGGGAATAACCTCTGCACGAGTCCAAAAGTCAGAGTCAAAAACAAAATCCGATCTGTGTGAGCATGTTTATTTCATCAGGTAAATTAACAAGTCTGTCCTAAAACTGAAGCTAACCTGACATAGGCATCATTTGTTTCAACTGGGCCAAGCTTACAGCTTTAATATGTGAATGATTTTCAGGATCTACCTTATCCCTATGCCTCAAATCAAAGTGACCAGGTTTTTGGTTACACCCTTTTCTTCTGATTATTAGCTCAAGCTGTCCACACAACCATAACTACCCTCAGTCCTAAAAGCTTGAAGAAAGAGCTTTATACCACTTTGGGACCATTTCGATCATGGTTCTGTGGCCAAGACTAATGCAACTGAAAAGATTCAGAGATGTATTCAGATTTGATCAGTCAGGACACTTTTAAAAGGTGGTCTGAGGCACTCGTAACTACATTCTCTTCATAGTCTGAATACAGAGTTTTATATTCAGTGATGTGGTTCAGATCAGGACATCCGATCATATCACTGCCGTTCTGGCGCCCTCACACTGGTTCCATGTTGATTTCAGGGTCCAGTTCAAACTTTTATTACTTCATTTTAAGTGTCTCCAAGGCTTGCCGTCACCGTACTTGTGTGAACCGATAAAGCCTCATAGTCCAGTAAGAGCTCTGAGTTCTACTGACCAGCTGCTCCTGGATGTTTCCAGGTCTAGACTAAGAAAGTGAGGGGTAGAACATTTTTCGTGGTAGCCCCCAGACTTTGGAACAATTGACCTTTTAATATTAGATCTGCTAACACACTTGATCATTTTAAAGGTCTCCTGAAACTGCTTACTTATTACTTACTACTTGTTTTATTTATGTTATTATTTTCATCTTTTACTGCATCAGGTTTATTTTTTTTCTTAGTTGAATATTTATTGGTGATATTGTTTCTTTTTTCTGTGCAATTGTACAGCATTTTGGCCATCTCCTTGTTTTAAATGTGATATAGAAATGAATTTGGACTTGACCTGACCTTGAGGACTGTCCCAGGACAGATTCAGAAAACTACCTAACAATCTAATGCTATCAGCTTAGGTGATAACTTTGATTTTGCGTGTAAATAACCACAGTCAAGCTCTTTATTTGCATTGCACAAACGCTGATTTGTGTTGTAATTATCATTTGTGGAATAAAGTTTCAGGGAAAAATATTATGGCAGATCTCCATCTTGTTATTTCCCATCTTCTTCTTCTTCTTATGTGTTACTGCAAGTTATAACTTATTTCTAGTGTAAAAATAACAAAGCATTTTGTGCAAGCAAATATGACACACACGTCAAGATGCGTTTGGCTACATGTTTTAACACCAGGTGTGAACAGGTGCGAAGCACTGGCAACTTGTGATCATGTTTCTCAGGATGCTTATTAATGCAAGGTCTGAACAGGGCCTAAGAATCGATTGGCTTTTCTGTGAACCAGACAACCATCGCAAAAACACATCATTATATCGCTCTAAATGTCTGTTCCAACACCAGTTATATATCTTTCCTTGCAAGTGCTTATTAAGGGGACACAGCGCAGAGACAGTATGTCTTCTCCACCGATCACAGCACTTTTCATTTTTCTTGTCACTCAATATCACCACTCTTTTTTTTTTTCTTTAAACCCCTTCAGATCTGATTCAAACTTTTAGTGCTGGTGGAGAGTCAAGAGTCGTGTTTATTTCAATGTTGACTTTGTATGTTCAATATTTTAATAAGATGCATATCTTGAAAAAAGTTTAATGCTAATAAAAATGAACAAAAATGTATGGCAAAGAGTATTTAAAGAGAATGGTGCAAAAAAAGGGTCTTCAACAGAGAAAGAGAGAAAAGAAATGCACCTCTGTGCAGTATAAAGTGGAAACAAATGCCTCTCTTTTCTGTTAAGCACCATCTAAATACCAAAGCTGCAGTTCGCTCTGCAGGTTGGACGCCTGAGATAAATGGACCACATCTCCATCTCCTCAGTGTGTGTGTTCAGTTTTAAGATTTATTATCCACTCCAGTGTATTAAAATAAACAAGCCAGAGTTTGAAAAGTGTGAGCGTGGATGTTGGAGGTCTGTGACTTCAAAAATTAACTGACAAAAAGTTTCTCTCAAGCTGATTTATGAGACATATTTTCAATTTAAGATTGTTGGATGTGCGCACCAGATCATCCTCCTTTAAAACAAATATTGCAGGGGTAGGAG
>JBAMYA010000016.1:9681770-9728711 GCA_037176975.1 Arrhamphus sclerolepis
GGTAAAAAGGAAGTCTTGGGAAAAGCTCACTGGTCAGAAGGGTAAGGGAGAAACAATAAAAAAGAAAAAAAAAAAAAAAAAAAAAAGAAGAAAAGAAAAAAGTTTCATTCACAGAATAACTGATCACTGGCTTGCCATCAGTCTGATTGTGGCAGGGAAGCAGCTTTTGTAGAACCTGCTTCAGTGTGCAATAATGCTGTCTGCTCTACTTTTCCTCAAGTTAAATGTTGTGCGTTTGTGTTTGAGGAGAAAGTGAACAGGATGGAATGTGTCTTTAATGGTGTGTGTGGCTCGCTTTTCACAGCGCTGTGTGTATATCAAGTTCCAGTGGTGAGGATGCTCTCCATCGGCCCCCTGTAGGTGAGGGGGCGACGGCCCAGCGTAGCCCTCCGGTGCAGCCTGATGAAGTGCAGTTGTTTCTGGGCCTTTCTCACCGTGACTGCAGTGTTCACCAACCAGCTGTCCTGAGGATAACTGGACTTTTTTCACAATTACATAGCATTTCTTGGTTTTGCCTTAGAAACAGCATTTTTGATGTTATTATACAAGTTTTCCATTGAAAACTGGCCACTCCATCACGTTAATCCTGTTGGTCTAGAACCAAGATGCTGCTGCTTTCTGGAGTGTTTGAGGTCATTGTCTTGGTGAAACATCCATTTCAAGAACATTTCCTCTTCAGCATAAGATAACATTAGCCCTTAAAGTGTTTTGATGTATTCAAACTGATCCATGATCCCTGGTGAATAATAAATAGGCCTAATATGTAGTATGAAAAACATACCCATATCATAATACTTGTACCACCATGCTTCACTGTCTTTGGTGTACTGTGACTTGAATTTAGTGTTTGGGGGTCGTCTGATAACCCGTCTGTAGCTCCTACACCCAAACAGAATTATCCTGCTTTCATCAGTCCACAAAATGTTGCTCCATTTCTCTTTAGGAGAGCCAGTGTGTTGATTTAAATACAAACCTCTAAAGCACTTTCTTTTTTTTTTTTCCAACAATTGGACTTTGCGGAGGCTTCTTGCTGGTAGTTTGGCTCCACACAGACGTCTTCTATTTGTTACAGTCCTCACAGGTAACTTTAGATCTTCTTTGATCAATCCGGAGCTGATCATTGGCTGATTGAGATTTTGGTCATTCTTCAATACATTTAAATGGGACCATTTCCTTCCACATCTTTCTGGTTTTGTTTGCCATTTTGAAGCATTTGAGGTTATTTTAGCTGAGCAGACTATCATTTTCTGCAATTCTTTACATGTTTTCCTCTCTGCAATCAAATTTTAATTCGAAGTACAACGTCTGTAACAACTCATTTTACTCAGATTTTCAGAGAACTGCACTACAACCAGAATGAATGACCTCACAGCTGAACTCCACATGGCTATTTTTTTTCCCTAACAGCCTTTTTCTTTACTCTCTGAAATGTGAACAGTAAAAAGTAACAAACACACTGGTATTACTTTTGAATACAACTGAACATATATGAAAAATAAAGACGGAGTGAAGAAGGTGCTCAGTGCATCCAGGGGGATCCTCAGACGTCAAGACTTACAGCAGCTCAACTAAAGTGATGGCTCTGTGCTGCATTTTCTCTTCTTTTTTTTTTTCTGATCTCTCTTGGCTATGTGAACTAAGTAAGTGATTTTTGATTTGATTTTTGATTCCTCTCCTGGCCCTTTTTATATACTGGTGGTAATTTCAGTTCTTCATAACTTTATAAGATTTTTTTTTAAGTTGGATTATTATTTGAGTCAAACTGAAACTGAACTAGACTCCAAATTTGAATCTTCGAATAAATACAAACAATATTAAATTAAAACCTGAATAAAATCTCTTTCCATCACTCCGCAGAGAAAGATGATGGGGAAGAGAGATGCCAGAGGACGGACAACGTTTTCACTATTGTTCCTTTCTTGGTTGACACTTGACTTTTATTGTTTTACTTCAGTTTATGCTACCACAAACCTCTAATTTCCTCTCATTCTTTTCTCGGTCCACTCACTTGAAAGCAGGAGTTATGCAGGGAAAAAAGATTCACAAACTCAGCCAGCTCATATGATATGTCCCACTTCTAATAAGAACCTGACTGATATACAGCATAATTTTTGAAACCGATGCTGATACGTGCAAAGACATTCCTATCTTCTGATATATTGTTTTCTTCCAGAAACATGAAAACATAAGCAGATTTCCCTGTTATGTGTACTATCTGTGAGTCACAAAGACATAATGCAGTTTAAGAATAAATTATTTTATTTTTCACCACAAATATCTCTTTAAACAACAAATATATACAGTTTGAGGATTTCCAAACACGTGTTACCAACAGGTAGTTGCAGGGTGCACTCTGGTGGACAAACCATGAAACCTCAGCAGTCATAGCCTGAGTTAAAGGATGTTTTCTTGCTCTCGTCTTTTTCCATTTTGATATACCACCCATAATAATGCAGATACCAATATATCACTATAATATTGGCAGGATGATAAATTGAGTGGGCTCTGATACATCTGTTATTTTACTTAGAAGAACATTTACAAGGAGGACTTTTACCTCTAAATTTGAAACAATGAGACCCATCAGTCATCACATGTGCATATGTCATAAAGAAACTGTCAGTGCTGTTCGCGAGACATTGTCCTCTCTAAGAAATTGGAAGCTAAAATTGAGTTTTCTGTAGCATTTATTTTTTAAATCTAATTATTATGTATCAACTAAACAAACTTAGCATGCGACTAAATCAGCAGTTGTTCCAAAACCTAAACTTTTATAGCTCTTTTAAAGTATGATCAAATTCTGTGTTAATTTTTTAATAGCTCTTGTAGTAATGATTAGACTCTGCATCAGGGGTGTCTAACTCAAAGCCTGCTGACCAAATTCGGCCTGCTACTTATTTTATCTGATCCGAGAGGGCGTGCAAAGACAATCATATACTAGAAGATCTCAGTTCTATGAAACTGTCCATTTGATTTGGCACTAACATCAAAAAGCAGAATAACTGAGGAGGAGAGCAGCTGGTTTACGTCAAAAAGTGATGATTTAACAAAAGATTTTATGACAAAAAGTTGATAATTTTTGTAAAATTAACTTTAGTACGAAAATTTGTGATCTTAGAACAAAAAGTTGAGGTTATAGAAAATTTTGACTGTAAATTTGTAGTAACTCTATGTCAAAATGTTGCAAAAAGCTAATATTTTCTCATTTTTATTTTCTTTATAAAAAGTCACAATTTTGTGACATTTGTAATTGTATGATAAAAAGCCTTGGTTATTAAAAAAAAGAGTCTCGACTTATCTAAATTTGCCACAAAAACTTGTGATTAAAATATTATTTTAGCACAAATGTCTCAATTTTTGATAAAGAACACAATTTTGTGAAATGTGATATTTCATGACAAAAACAAATTGGTGGAAAAAATGTGATACTGCAATGTTTGGCAGCTTACATTTTTGCTTTTACAAAAAGAATTCTGTGATTATTTGAGTAAAAAAAAATGTGATTTTAGTAAAAAAAACCTAAGTTGCAAATTGTGTGAAATTGAGATTCTATGGCAAAATATTCAGTTTGGTTCAATTCTTTCATTTCATTTTCTTTTCTTCTTTTAAAGACAAGAGTCCATGAACTGGCGGAACATCTGACAACACAGCTGGTTTAGAAAATAAATGGTAACCTTTACTTTAACTTTAATGGTAACCATGGTGATGATGTGGCCCCCGGGATGAAATCGAGAGCGATGCCCCTGCTCTATGTGATACAACATCTCCCTCTAGTGGTACAAAATTGAACTACGTCTTTTTGTCACGAGTGGACTGCAGTGATTTTGTGCAGCTCACATTTATTGCTGAGCAATGTGCAAGTAGTGACATGAAATACAATCAACGAACTGTTGCTTTTGCCAGCCTGTAATGTTCTACATTGTTTTTCTTGTTTTTTGCATATACTCTTCTTCTGAGATTTATACTTACAATAATATTTATTACCACTAGCTATTTGGTTACAGATGCTTAATAGTACTTAACAGTCTGTACGTAAATAACTAAGGATGAAACGATTGATGTGTTATGTGAATCTTTTAACAGCAGCACCATTCAACTGTAAGTAATGAATGAGCAACTCTAAACTTTTGACTACTTTAAATGCACGTTGCCACTTTTATTCCTGAAATTTAAAAAAGAAAAAAGAAACTTTAAGTGTAAAACAGTAAAGCGGTCCAACTTCTTATGCAAATATGTGTATGTACCAAAAGAGGGTCACCATCAGCAGAACAACAACAATAACAACAACGTCACGTCTCGAGGACGCGCTCGAGCCAACAGCACGCGACAGGAACTGACAAGATGGCGATCATTTTAGAAACAGAAGAGTGAAGGAGAGACTCGGTATGCTGCTTTCTTATTACAACCGCTGTTTCATCACAGACTCGTAACAGTGAGGAAGAATAAGGAGTTGTTCTGGTTGAAGCGCACCCCGGCGGTTTGCTGCTGAAGACGAGCTTTGGCTCGCGCGCGTGAACTTGTTTGGATTAAACTGATCTTAGCCTGCTAACGCTAGATAGCATGTGGCGCTAACGTTAGCAGCTGCGGCTTTACCAATCCGTTCAATAAAAACAAAGCAATAAAAGAACCAGCGGTAGCACTGAATGAACGGCCTGCCCAGAGCTCCGTTTGTAGATTGAGATGTTTCGGACACCTGTTTCATGGCGTGTTCGGTTTTCTATAAATTCTTGTATGACTCGGGTCTTTTGTAATCCTGATAACTGCAGCTATCAGTTACACGTTAGCGGTAACTGGCTAACGTTAGCTGTAGAGAAATAAGCGTAGTTTCCATGGGGGGTAACTGCGTGCGCTTTATTTACAGCATGGGTCGTTTTGTTGGTGTTCGGCTTACCTTACTGATTGTGTTTTTGTCGTGACTCGTGTGTTTTTTCTTGTGGAGTTAAGCTGAAAGGTGAGAGTTGTCCAGACACATGCAGCACGCACCCACAAGGACACACCAGGCAAAGCGCGCTAAACTGTGTGATTAAAAAAACTTGGGTGATATCAGAAACTCTTGATCAGCTATCTCAGAATTCATCGGACACAACTTACCCCTGTATGTGAAGTTAGTGGTTTAGCTCTTAAAGTTCTGTGCTTGCATATAACATAAGCGATATTTCGATGTCGTACAGTGTTGGACATTATTTTGGATGTTTATTTTATCCTACCAACGCATGGAGGTTCACCGGGAAGGGATTTGGGTATTTAGCAGTATGAAACTTTATTTTATGGTCCATTATATATATTTTTTAAATTAATTTTTGTTTTACTTTTTTATGGATGGCAGTGGGATGGTTTTAAATCAGACCGGCCGCACACATGGTGATAAAACACGCCCACCCCCCATAACTGTAAACAAACGCGAGAATATTGAGTTCAGTATTTTTAGTATTTAGATATATTGTTGAATGGTTTCTAAAACATCAGATACAGGAGTATTAACTAGTTATCACGACTAAATCGGGTTGGACGATAATTCGGTAACAATATATCCCAATATAAAATGTTTCAATAATGATGATATGACTTCTAAACACATTTTCAATATTCTCATATACATTTAAAGAACACTGATTTTTATTTTTTTTATTTACTTTTTGGTATCTAAAAGCAGTTTTATGGATTCAGCTATTTAATTTGTCAGAGGTTGGTAAGTACACAAACCTTTTTGAAGATTTTTGGTAATTTCTCTATTTCATATTTATATTGGAATTATATTGTATCAACCAAAAATTAAGAAATATATTGTGATATGAATTTTAGGCATACCATCCCCGCCTATGATTAAGCATTCCTTTCATCAGAAACCACAGTTACAATCCTTGCCAAGTTTCCAGTGTTGAAAGTTGAATATTTTATTTCTTTAGAGAAATATATGTACTAGTCTGAAAGTGTAAAACTACTTTATTGCAATAGAAAGCAAGTTGAGGTGGTCTGGGCCTCAGGCCAGGATATGTTTCAGTCCTGTCCCAGCAGAATAAGTCTTGGGACAGACTCAGGACTCGCTGGAGGGATTGTATGTCTTGGCTAGTTTGGGATTGTCTTGTTGTCCCCCCCACAGAAGAGCTGAAAGATCTCACGCGTATGTTCTCACTTGGAGTAGCAAAAATCTTTCTATAAATTAGCTGCATTAAATTAAATGCATGTATTTTCAAACATCCATATTAATATGTATGACATTAAATGATTAATAACTGTTCATCAGTGTCTTAACCGCAAGTTACTGATATTGTGTCTATAGTGGAGCCATATAAGCTGACAGCAGATAAGTCAAACATGGATGAGATCATTTATGACTAGAAATAATTAAAACATCATTCATATATCAGAACTTCCATAAATGAGGGGTCCAATTAGTTTTTACTGTCTTACTATTTTCTCTTTGGCAAAAGAGGTAAATACTTTAGAAAGAGTGTAGTTAATAGTTTAATGTATGGGGCTACTTTATCAATAAGTGAAGGAACCTCACTCCCTAGTTTTCTTTTGGTAGAACAGGATGAAGTCAGCGTGTCCCTCATAGTTTTGAGGTAACTTGTTTGATATCTGTGTGTGTCGATTTCAAATGATCATGCCATTAAGAACTAAATTTTTTCTTTGAAGTACACTAAATCCAAGGCAGAGAAGGTTGAGTGAAGTCTAATTGTCGAGTTTTAGGGTAACAATCAGTTGGTGTTTTGATCAAATCTCTTTCAGATTGTATTGAGGGAAACTCTGGAGCTCTGTATGGTTAAAAGTTGTTCATTTCATCATCAAGCTTTACTTTAAGAGGGAAAATCATTTAAGACTTATGTGAAATTAATCTCATTGTCACTACAGCCAGTGAGTTTTTATTACTTTGTTTCTGTTCAAGAGAAAGTGTTTGTCATGCAGCTGGCTTTACCTCCTGGTTTATCAGTTCATGTTGACTGAAACACTTTTTCTGTTCTTGAGTGCTTTTCAGTGATTGGCAGCACAAAGTACACACATGTTTATTAACCACTTATTTTACATTCAAACTATGTTGCTGTCGGCAAATGTTAAATTCTGATTACCACCTGGCAGTAGTCTCCAGTTTGCTGTGTTGCTATGACCTTATAAAATGGTTATTGGAAGTCATGTGTTTGTGGCTTTGTGATAAGACTTCTGCTGTGGGTTCGATATGTTTCCATTAAAAAAGAGCTGAATGCCATGATGTAAAAATACACTTAAAAGGAGATATAGTTGACTGTTCTTTATAAAAATTGAAACAGTCATATCTTTACACTATGGCTTATTACTGGGTGACTTGAGAGACTCATCCATAGGATGTGCCTCTTTTAAAATCTGTATGTGAGCTTTGTGCCATGTACTAAAGATTTATAACAAATGCAAGATGATGTTGGGTGGAGATAAAGACCAGGTGTGATATTTGTGTTGCTAGCTGGTCATTTTTGTTTTTTTTCTTCACTATGCATCACACATTACATAAGTATTTATTTTAGCTTGTAAGGGCGAATACTGAAACAGTGCAACCAAAGGGAAAAGACAAAATATGAACTTTAAAAATGTTACCACGTTTTCTCTTGTTTAATCTGATCTGTTCTCTCTCTATTCTAGACAACACCACTATGCCCTGGAAGGGTCCCGTTTCTTGGATCACCATGGTTACCATGGTGATATGAAGCCAGTGTAAAACGTTGACACACACTCAGCATTAAGTGCACACGGTCAGCTGAAGGCCAGCACAGCCAGCCAGCCAGCCCGGCCGGCAGGCGTGTGTAATGGACAGGTGTAAGCATGTGGGGCGGCTTCGGCTGGCCCCAGACCACTCCATCCTCAACCCCCAGAAGTGGCACTGTGTCGACTGTAACACCACAGAGTCTGTGTGGGCCTGTCTGGGCTGTGCACATGTGGCGTGTGGCCGTTACATCGAGGAACATGCTCTACAGCACTTCCAGCAGCAGCGCCACCCGTTGGCTATGGAGGTTAATGAACTTTATGTTTTTTGTTACCTGTGTGATGACTATGTCCTGAATGATAATGCCACAGGAGACCTCAAACTGCTTCGTAGCACACTAAGTGCCATCCAGAGCCAGCGATATGAGGTGACCACTCGCAGTGGACGCACCCTCCGCTCTGCTAGTGTGGCACCAGATGCCCTCATGCCATGTGGTGCCCTTGAGCTGCAATTGAGGGATGAGGACAGAATGTTTACCGCTCTTTGGCACCGCCGCAGGGCACTTATTGGACGCATTTTCCGTCTTTGGTTTGGCCTTACTGATTGTGGGAAAAGGAGAGAAGAAGAAGAGAGAAGGAGGGAACAGGAAGAGGAGCAGAAAAGGGTGGCTAAGGAGAGGAGACGTGCTTTAAAGAGGCAGCTACAGGAGGAGCTGGAGAACACTCCGCTCAGGAAGAGTCGTCGCTTGCGTCGGAAAAGCAAGAGAGTTGCTGATACAGCAATCACAACACCAGCCTCTCATCAGACACGCACAAAGACAAAAACTCGTGTGACCCAGTCTCTTAGTCGCAGGCCACGGACTCAGAGCCCTGCTGCAACCCCCAAGAAAACTAGAATAACGAAAAAGTCCAAACCAACTCCCAAACCCCGGGACCGTTCTTCTACTACCAAATCTAAGTCCAAAACACCCTCAAAAACCCCTCGCATTGCTCAAACCCCTGCCCGCCGCAAGCAGAGTACCAAACAGGGTGGTTCACCTTTCAAACGGCGTCCCACGGTCACTCCTGGAGTGACAGGCCTAAGGAATTTAGGAAACACCTGTTATATGAACTCCATCCTGCAGGTGCTGAGTCACCTGCATGTTTTCAGGGAGTGCTTTCTACGCCTGGACTTGACTCAGGCACTGGAACTACTGGCATCTGCCGTCCACGGCCAATTGGCAGGGAAGACCTCATCGCAGTCCCCCCTGTCTCAAAGGAAGGGACTCCAGACGAGCTCTGGCTCTGGCATAGGGCTGAGCGGCGGGGCCTCAAGAGCCCGCAGCATGGAGCTGATCCAACCCAAAGAGCCCAGCTCAAAGCACATCTCTCTCTGTCATGAGCTACACACCTTGTTTCAGGTTATGTGGTCTGGCAAATGGGCGCTGGTCTCGCCTTTTGCCATGCTTCATTCGGTCTGGCAGCTGATCCCTGCATTCAGGGGCTATGCTCAGCAGGACGCTCAGGAGTTCCTGTGTGAGCTGCTGGATAAGGTGCAGCATGAGCTGGAGAGCACCGGCAAGCACACAACCAGTGCAGGAGTGCCACAGACACAGAAACGACTCATTAAGCAGGTGCTCAGTGTGGTCAACACCATTTTCCATGGCCAGCTACTCAGCCAGGTATGTAATATAAGGTTATTATTAACAAATAAAATATGTTATTTTGTGTTATTGTGAATCTACAATGTTTTAAATTTACCTGATCGACACAGTAACATTTAGAAATAACATGCACCTACTGCATACATCTACACACAAAAGACATAACAAGCCCCGACTTAAAAGAGGAAAAAGTAGAATGTAAAGTATCTGTCAAGTAGAACTTTTAACTGTCAGCATTGATGAAAGTGAACCAAACGTCTATACCAGGGGTCGGAACCCTTTTTACCCACCAAAGAAAAAAAGTCTTGAGCCACAAAAGATAATAACTTAAAACATTTTCATCTTTTTAAAATTTTACCTGTTACAGCGGAATACAACAAACAGAAGTGCAGTGAGCATGTGTAAGCCTATTTTGAAATAAACAGTGAACTATAAAGGCCTATTTGAGACTTCCCATATTTGTGTATGATAAAAAATTGCCCACTTTAATATAAGTAAAACATTTAGCCACAGGTTAGCAGCTTAAAAAAAAGTAAACATAAAATTAGTAATGTTTGTGTCAAGTCCATTTGAGTGTGCTTCCATCCTCTTTGGGTTTCTTTCTTTGCCAACAATCAATAGAAGCAACCTGAACATACAAAAAAACGACATCAGCTCCGGGTCTGAAGTAAATGTTTTTTTCTGAAAAATAATCACCTATAAAATGCTATTGTTCTCACCCGTTTAATGTGACTTCTCTTTCTGAAGATCACTGCAGATCTTGCCTATGTCAGGGCTGTAAGATCATGTGACTTATCTTCACACAGGACTGGAGGTTCTTTCTGAGGCAAGAGCGATTATTTGGACTTTATGAAGTTTGTGCTCGAGAAAACCTGCTCACATAAGTATGTTGAGCCAAAGATGAACAGGTCTAAATGCACACTATTTCCTGTTCATATATGTGTCGGGAATGACACTCCATGTTTCAAAGACAAGTTTGTTGGGTTTGGGGAGATTTTCAATATCACTCCATTTGTGCTCTTTAGTGAGAGTGGTCTTCTGACGGCAATTTCTTCAAGCTGTCAGGTTTTTAAAACTTGCAGACCCATAAATCTTTATCCACTATGTCTGCCAGCTCAATATCAAGATTAGGCTGCCTTACTCCCGTGAATGCTGGTATGTTTAGCAGGGATGGGTTGATGTCCAGAAGCGTGACAGGGAAAAGGAGTGTTTTTTTCTAGTTTTTTTTTTTTTAAACTTTTTTAATTTGCTGAATTTTCTCCACATGCAGCTTGCACTGTGATAATTGCATGGTGTAAATAATCACAATTTATGTGATTTTTCTCTTCTTTGAACTCTCTCGGAGAGGGGAAGTAAGAGAGCTTGCCTCTCTGTACATGTCTGTTGAACATTGTCATCTTGCGCTGAAATGCCAAAACATCCTCCAACATCTGCAGGCTGTGCCTCCCTTTCCCTGGAGATTTTTATTCAGCGTGTTTTAAGTGTCTTGTCATATCCACCATGAAGTAAAACGTTTCCAGCCAGTTGAGGTCTCCCAGTTCAGAATAGCTGGGGCCTTTGCTTTCCAAGAAGGTTTTCACATGTTCCAGACAAGCAGCAAAGTGTTTCAGCACAACCCCCGTTGACAGCCAACGGACTCTGTTATGCAGCAGGAGATCCAAATATGCAGTATGAACTTCATCAAACAACGAACAAAACCGTCAGAGGTTTAACCCGTTTGCAGTTATTTTGTTCAGTGTCTTAATAACGAGGTTCATCACGTCCACACATTCAGAGGGGAACGTTTCAGCACACAGTGCTTCTTGTTGCAAGATGCAGTGAAACGTCATCAGCTCTCAATCCAGTGACTTTTGAAGTAAATTCACAAAGGCCTTCTGTGCTTCTCTCATAGTGGGTGCCCCATCAGTAGACACTGACACCAGGTGAGTGGTGTTTATTCCTTTGGCTTTTAGACAACTTACCTCACAAATGTCCTGTCCCTGCGTTTGGCCCTTTAGCAGTATGAGTTCAATCATTTCTTCCTGCAGCCCAACAGAGTTCAAATATCTGCATAACAGTGCTGTCTGCTCAGTATCGTCTGTATCACTTGACCCATCACAGGCAGTTGAATATGCTTGAGCTGAATTGATGTCATCAGTTTTTGTGAACAATTCTTTCATATATTGTCCATCTGTGAAAAGCTTTCCCTCCTTACAGTTTCATGAGTTTACACAAAACTAGAAGCTGTAGTTGGGTTTGGAGAGGAGATCCACTTCTTGAAAGTGTGTTTGCTCTGCTCAACTTTGTATAGCAGCTCTGAAATTTCTCTCTCTTGCTCATCTTCAGTTGGATTCTTTTCAGCAAATGCTGAGTGCTTGTTTTGAAAACGTCTTCCAACGTTACATTTTTTGTTATTTGGCAATTTCTCGTGACACACAAAGCACATGGGTAAGCCAGTGTCATTGGCAGTGAAGGCAAATTAATCTGTACACAAGGAATTAAACTTTTCTTCTGAGACTTCTCTTTTTTGGGATTTATTCATGGTTAGTGTACCGCAGTAGTCGCACACTCAAGAAGCTGCCTGCAGGTAAAGAGAAGGGCTGTTGACGTGGATGTGAATCATATTTTTGTTGATGAATTATAAAAAATAAAATTTTTTTGAAATTCAATGTTAAAGTATCCCCTCGAACTCTAAGATAACTGTGCAGCAAAATAAACAAAAATATATATATGTAAATAAAAATTGAATTAAGAAATAGCCGTTATTCATGTTTTTTTGTCAAGGCCAAAGGGAGCCACTCCGGAGCTGCAGGTTACCAACCCCTGGTCTAGACAGAGCAGAGAGATGCATGATTCCAATTTAAAGTTTAAATATTTGAAGTAGTTGGTTCAAAGGGTGATTCTTAGCAAATATGATGTGTCGGAGTTCAATATTTTCAGTCAGTTTTGAAGATGCCTATTGGCTGATTACAGTTTTCTTAAAAGTCTGACCTGCCACTTTCTATTTTCTTTCTAAAAACTAATCAACTATATACAGCTACATAATCAACCAAAGATGAGAGGCTGCAGGCCATGTCTTCTACTAACTTTTATCTTTAGCTTCTTTCTTTTTTATGTAGCTTCATAACTTTCGGCATGCTCAGCAGGATAATGCTCTTTCCTGTTTGAATTGTTGTTCTTAATTGTTTGGTTACTGTTTCGCTAGGGCTGCAAAATATCAGGAAAAGATATCATAGTTAAGAATTCTGATGATCATGTTACCCGTGATATATCAATCAAACTTTCAGTGTACTTCGTTAATATCTTTATGCTTTGCAGCAAAAAAAACAAAACAAACCCTGACACTAAGTTGCACGTGCAGACACTTAAAAATGTATCATTACTATTCCAGCAATGTGGGTTTATTAAAAAAAGTAAATAAATAGAAAACTGTACCCTGCAACACTTGCAACAACATTCATGGTGCTAATTTCTATATTACTTTTTGCAGCATTTGGGCTTAAATTGGCATCTTGGACAGTAAGGTTGTATCTGATTAGAGTGTGAATACATGGCACTTGCAATACATTTGATTTTGCAATGACACATTTACATTATCAAGCCCTGTGTCCATGTATTGTTTTTACCTTACAGTCTGTACAAACAGTTGAAAACTTACACTTCTGAGACATGTTTACTTAGAATTTGATTTTCTAATCACCAGACAATATTTTGATACATTTCTGTCAAATTGTCTTTATTTTATTTGATATTCTCTGAATATCATGATGTGATATTCAGTTGCCTTTGTTTAAAAAAACCCAAAGACCTGAAATTGTCCTTTTAAAGGATAAGTACAAGTCAGTACATGAAATTTTGGAGCCTTTACTTTCTCTTGATTAATTGAATCAGTGCTTCTACATTTATAAGTCTTTGTTTAACATAAGTATGTACTTTTACTTGTTTGAAGAGTTTACATATGAGAATTCTGGAACAGACCACCAGGGATTTGTTAATCAGTCAAAACTGTCTTTCAGCACTGATGTGAATCTTTTGGAAAGATTTCATGCTGTTATACAAATAAAAAATAGTAATTTGACTGTTTTTATTTTTTCTACTGATGATGGCTCTCTAAGTACTTAAACAAGGTCAAACTTGTATAGCTCCACTTGATTTTTCTTTTTTAGAGTCTAAGGAATAGGGTATGCATCACTTCACATAATTAATGGATGAGGATTTAGAGAGTGGGCAGGGTTGGCTTGAGGACGAGTGATTAATGCCTACTTGCAGAAGCAGAGCACACACAGTGACACCTGCTCGCTGAATAGAAGGCTGTGTGTCTGCAGTGGGTTTGGCAATTATCAGCTCTGTTACTATTCAGCACAACACTGATTCATGCTGCTTTTTCTTCTGCTGACAAAGGAAGCAATCATTATATCTGGATTGTGGAAGTTAATGCCGCAACGCTCATCTGTTGTTTATATCTATAGACAATAGAAATTGTTGATAAAGGGAGTTTGTTTTTGTTTTTTTCTCAAATCATAAACACTGTCTTCTGTAATTCACTTATCTTTACCCTCATCTGCAGGTGACGTGCCTGGCCTGCGACCATCGCTCCAACACTGTGGAGCCTTTCTGGGATCTGTCCCTGGAGTTCCCTGAGCGGTATCACAGTAATAGCAGGGAGTCTGCTGCTCAGGCTTCATGCCATTTGACAGAGATGCTGGCCAAGTTTACAGAAACCGAAGCACTGGAGGGAAACATCTATGCCTGTGACCAGTGTAACTGTGAGTGAAATTATTTACACACAGTCTTCTGAAAAGATTCACCTCAGAGGCTTGGCTTTGATTTTGACCGTGTACAGCCTGAGATGTAAAATATTGCATAAAAAACTGTTTGTTTATTTATTTAATCAATTTCAAGTGCTTATCGTACACTAAAATTAAAGACAGCCCTATTTTTTTACATGATATTCTGTATCATTATGCATACATTTTTTACAATGGGTTTGATTAAAAATTCTTTTTTCATGTTTTAATTTTTTTAATTAAAATTTATTTATTTGGTTTTTGTTAATAATTTGTATCATTATGTATCATTGGGTACTTAATTTAAATCATTTTATTAAATTTAATAATTTAAGTGTTTTTAATCTAACGTTTTTCTTTTGTTTTGTTTTTTTATTACATTTTTAATTAAGTTAATTTTATTTAAAGGTGATCTTTTTGATTGTGTGGGTGGTGTATCGATTGATTTGTTTACACCATGGAATGCTTCCTCATTCTTGGTTTATACAGATAATATTACTAGGAAACTCATTATATCCATGATATAAATTTTCTTAGTGTAAAAAAGTAAATAAATCATTCCAGCTGTGGTGAAAGTTCACATCTGATTTAGCGCTCCCAATGAAACATCTTCATGTTAAAGATCTCTGTGTTCCAGCTGCTTGCATGGCCACTGGTCACGAGTGCAGTGAATTATATGTTTCTGCTCTGTTAACCTTCCTCTGACCTCGTGCCTGCAGCTGCAAGACGTCGGATTTCCTCCAAACATGTCATCCTGACTGAAGCACAGAAACAGCTGATGGTCCACAAACTGCCTCAGGTTCTAAGGCTCCATCTCAAACGCTTCAGGTAGGATGGCATCACAACTCAAACTCCTGTGCATGCTGACTGCATAATAAATAATCAAATATTTTTAAGTAGTTGAACGATTGTTGTCTGCAGCTGCTCAAAGTCTTATTCTCATATAGACTTACAGCTCATTGGCTAACTCTCTGCTCTCTGGCTTGCGATTGGTTCCCAGGTGGTCTGGACGGAACCACCGGGAGAAGATTGGAGTTCATGTCAGCTTCGACCAGCTTCTCAACATGGAGCCATACTGCTGCAAAGAACCCTCACCCAAAGGCCTGCCCTGCTCCAGTCCCAGCAGCCCCAGCTCCACAGGTTCGCCACGCCCAAAGCACTTCCTCTATGAGCTCTCCGCTGTAGTGATGCATCATGGGAAGGGCTTCGGCTCCGGCCACTACACTGCTTATTGCTACAACACAGAAGGAGGTGGGTCAAGATGCTCTTTTATATGTAAAAGTTGAAAAGAGCACTCTTACAATTTTTTAATTGATTTCTTTACAAGTTAAAGGAACAGCACTCACCCCCCATGACTCATATGGTTTGATGAAGGTTGAACTAGTGTTAACTAGTGTTGTCATCAGACTTGTATGTTTGGGTTTGAAGACTGACAAATGAGGCTCAGAAATGTGAAATATGCAGATACTGAGTTTGATCATTGAAAATAGAGAAAATGGTGTTTTGAACTCATTGATTTTGATCTTAAATTTCTCTCACAAGCCTCTAATCCATTGGTGTCGAACTCTGTTTCATCCTGGGTCACGTCATCACCATGGTTACCATTAAAGGGACTGCTACTCTTTATATGTCACTTATCTATGTTGGCAGATTTCCCACGAGTTCCTGAACTCACTCATGTATATTAAAAAAGGAAATAAAATGTCACAAATGTTCACAAAATTTGCAACTTTTATCTTGAAGTTGAGGCTTTTGTACTGAAGTATTCTAAGTTTTTCTTGTACAATCCAATTTTTTGGTTTAAAAAAAGCTTTTTGTGAAATGGCAAATTTTACAAGATCACATAAATTTGAATTTGTCATAAAATCTCAAATTTCACAAAAATCATGATTTACCGTAAAATTAAGACTTTTATACTTACTATATATCACTATTTTTTTTTCTTGTAAAAAGCAGAAATTGTAAAAATCTTGAGTTTTTTGTTAAAAAAAAAAAAAAAAAAGCAAACAACCGAGACTTTTTATCGCACAGTCTCAAGTGTCACAAAATTGTGACTTTTTAACTTAAATGTACTTTTTCTCTGTTGGAAAACATCAACTTTTTTGTGTAAAATTCAAATGAGTGTTGGGCTGGATTTGGCCAGCGGGTCTTGAGCTTGACACCAGCGTTCCAATCATCTGAAAGTTGCACCAAATGAAGAAACTCAAAGCTTCAAATGTCTAACGTTCCTCCGTTTTCTCTCCTCCTTCAGGCTTCTGGGTTCACTGTAATGACTCTAAGCTGAATGTGTGTTCAGTGGACGAGGTCTGTCGAGCTCAGGCCTACATCCTCTTCTACACACAGCGAGTAACTCAGGATAAAGACAGGCCGCTATAGAACCACAATCCCCTGAACCCCCTCCTCCTCTTCCTCTGCTGCATCCCCGACCACTCAGCGAGGCGACGCTAGCACAGCCCCAGCGATGGGTCTTTCTCGCCTCTGTTTTTATTAACATGGGAGGATGGGACTTTTTACTCTATTTTTCTAAACAAGGAAAAAGAGAGGAAGGACTCCTTTGTAAAATCTGGTTCTGGTTTTAACTTTATTGTACATGGTGTTCATATGTAGGTATTTTAAAAAGAAGAAATGTGATGTGATTAATGTACATTTGTATTTTATTAAGAAGAGAGTATCAGCCAAGGTGGGTCTCAGTAGCAGCCAGCAGAGTCGGGCCAAGCATGACTACATACACCTGAGTGTCTTTGTACAGGTGCGCTTTCGTGTCTGCTCGCACGGATCTGCTGGCTAGTTGATTGTAAATGCTGTTTGTTTGTATGAATCAGCTTAAATATTTCCGTCACTTTAGATAGTTGACACAGAACTGGATGTAGGGTAGGAACATGTCATTTTCTCTGTAGAAATGGCCTCCCTGTACCTCCAGACAGCTAAAAGTCATGATAGAGTTTTACAACGTGGTCATCCTTGGCCAGTTTCCTGCCACAAAATGCACTAATTTCTACAAAAGGTTGTGAGGATTCTTGTAACTTGCTGTTAAAAATCTGTGCACAAGCAGGACAGGAAGTTAATTTTTCACTCTGAAGTACTCCTTGGTCTGAAACAGACTTCATGCCAAAGCCTTGGGGGGTTAAAACAAAACAAAAAAAAAGCAACTCTTAGCATTTCCAAAAACGGTTCTATCTGCTGTTTTGCTTTCATGGTGTTTACCCTCCACTCGAGGGACGGTAGTTTCCAAAGGGATAATTTTTCAGCTCAGTACTGCCATCTTTCTGCTCCAGAATGTAACTGTCCTCAGTGTGAACACATCCCCAACCAGATGTTGTAACTAGAAAAGTGCCCTTTTCTTGACAGAGTGAATCTATTTTTATAGTTTGTATCAATTCAGCAAAGTGGAATCTCCACAGCTGCAATCCAACACAGACCAGCATTTAAATTATGAATGTATTTTTTTATACAGTCCTCGCAGCTTTTTACAAATGACGCCATCAACTGTTTTTATACAACCAGCTGTTTTAATTGTTCAGCATCACCAGCAGTCAGTACCGACATCACTGTTCATGTCTGTTTTTTTATTTGTCCATCAGAAAATAATCAAAGCACACTTCATCTAATTTTTTCTTCATTGTCAGAGGTTATTGGCATTTTGGTTACTACTCAATGGATGTATGTATGTGTGTTTTACGGAAGTTATACTATGCAAATTGTTACCTCAATTGTTTGTTTTTTTTTCTAGAAAGAATTACCTCAATAAATGAGAATATTTTTTCATTTTTCTACAAATGATGCCAGTGTTGTCTTCCTATTTTTTAAACAGGAATATTTTATAGTTAATAAATAAAAAAAAGGAATGCTTTTAATTGCAGCTTTAGCTGTTATAACTTCAGTGAAGTTTGAAGTTGAGGAAATCCGGCCCCATGACAGCGTGCAAAGATAATTATACACTTAAAACTAGATTTCAGAGGAAATTTCAGAGCAACTGCCTGTTGATTACCGACATCAAAAAGTGGAATAGCTGAGGAGTTCTGACAAAGGCAAAATTAAAAAAAAATTTATAAGAAAGGTTGCAATTTTATTTTTGTCAAAACTCATAAAATTCCTAAATACAAAAGAAATTTGTGATTTTAAGGGAAAAAGTTGAAATTTTAGCAAAAAAATTTGCAATTTTACAGCAAAAAGTTGACATTTTCCAATAAAAATGTGACAATAAAAACAACTCGGTTGTTGGAAAAGTCTCAATTTAAAGGTTGTTACAACTAATTTTCTTTTTTACACAAAGTAAACATTTTTCTAAAATTTGTGATTTTAGTACAATGTCCCAAATTTGTGATACAAGTTGGAATTTTTGAGATTTTGACAAAAATTCCCAACATTTTACAATTCTTTTTTTTTTAATGAAGTCAGATTTTAAAATTTGTAAATATATGGGAAAAATGTAAGTCTTAAAAAAACAACTAAATTTGTTGTCACAAATTTTATGAAATTTGAGATTTTAAGATAATTCACTTTTTTTTTAAATCTGGCAACACAGCTGGGTGAGAAAGTAACTGGCTCTTTAATGGTAACCATGGTGATGATGGGCCCAGGATGAAATACTTTATTTCTTTAGGGTGGAAAGAAAAAAACTTGCTTATAAACAAAATGTCTACATCTACTTTCATGAAACAGTGCAGGGCTATTTTTAGCTTTTATTAGCTTTTGGTAGGTTTTAAATCTCTCTTAAAAAAAAACAACTCATTTATCAGTTTATAGCTTCATCTTTAAAAGAAAAAAAATCAAAGAGCCCACAATGAGCAAAAAGTTATTTTAATAGTCTTTTCTTTCCTTACAAAAACATTTTCAGGGAGAATTCAAATGAAGCAATTTAATTGGGAACATAACAGTGGCAGCAGCCGTTTCAGAGATATTGTACAAATATCAAAGACAGACTGGAGGGCCAGAGTTCCCTTCAGTAGCGACAGAAGCCAGACATACAGCTGCAGATGTGCGGTGTCCGTTTAGTTCTACAACACCTCTAGCTTAACATTTTAGGAACTGTCTGCATACAGATCAGCCCGACCACTTTTTAAAGCCATCAGTAGCCTTCAGTAAAGAAACCTAAGAAAAACATGAAAGTTCATAGATGAGCCTTGGAATCTGAAAATAAAAAGAGGTATAGACAGGTTTCCTGCACTCACCTTCCGCCTGAATACTGATGCTGAGCTGAGTTCAGGGGCAGCTGCAACAAAACAGGTGCTTAACTGTGAATGTTTTCGTCTTTTAACTAAACCAGTTTCAAAAGGACACTGTAGGCCACTACAAGGTTTCCTCCAACCAAAAATGTGTTGGCATGTCTGATTTCTTTAGCTGTGACTGATGAAAGAAAACTGAGGGAAGCCGTTTCTCCTTCCTTAAAAGCTGAGTGGTGCATTGTAGGCAAACTACAGTAATATTTGGCATCCATCGCAGCTGCTCGAGTCAATCATGTTCTGTTTTTGAAGCTCTTTTCTGCTCGTTTGTCTAACATGGCCTGTAGGTGCCGTGAGGTGGTGGTGGTGGTGGTGCTGGGGTTTGGTTCAAAGGTCAGGTTAGGGTCGTCAGTAGTCGTCTCCACGGCTCACTACCTCCTTGCAGGTAGGCCTGAGAAGGATGGTGTGCTCGAACTGAGCCGTATAGCAGCCCTTGGTGTCGCAGAGTGGTGGGTACGGGTCCACGATGCCCAGATCACACAGGTTCTTCAGAGCCATCAGGTATTTGCTCTCACCCAGGCGGTCCAGCCAGCGCCGGCAGAATGCCAGCGTGCCAAAGTTCTCATTGATGACGTTCAACAGATGCTTTGCTCTCGGCAGCCTGAAGGGGAGGGAGGAAATGAGGCGTTTTACCGGAGCAGTTTATGGTTTCAGGTTTATGTCAAAAAGTCATGATGTAGCAAATGTTGAAGATTTTACAACAAAATGTTGCTAATGTTCATCAAATGATTTTTGTAAAATCCTCAGCAAATTTGTGATCTTGAAAGTTTTAAGACTTGTATCATTTTATGTCAAAATGTGCTGGAAAAAGTTGAAAATTTCCAATAAAAATGTATAATTTCAAGTTAAAAGTCAAAATTTTATATCTATTTGTGACTGTACAAAAAAGTCAGACCAGTATAGAATTTTCAAAATTTGCATTTTTACTAAACTTTTTGAAAACAAATTTTTAAGTTGTGATCTTACAAAAAAAATGTGATTTTTAGTACAAACGTAATCGTTTTAAATAAAAGGGAACTTTTGTGAAATCCATAAAATTTTAGGAGATTTTTTTTTTCTTAGCAAAAAGCAAAATATTGATGTTAAAAAAAAGAGCTATTTTGAGGTCCATGCTCTGTCCAGGATACAGGATGAAAACAAGTGGACGCTCACCTGATGGGGACGTGTCCGACGTCAAAGTTTTTCATATAGTGAGAGCACTCCATGTCATCGTGGACCACTCCTTTACCCGTGCTACCAAATGTCTCGATGGCATAAACCTCACCCTCCTGCACAGGGAAAACACAGAGTGGGCAGATGAGAAAGCTACTGGTGTCTATGGGTATCTAACGTGATAATTAGTGCGGCGACTTTAGTTTTATGAAAGTACAGAAAAGACCTGAAAGATGGACTCACCTCCATTCTTGTTGCTTCTCCTCCTTTAACAATGGGAACAGTCTTCCCAGCATGTATTCTGTACTGACCAATTGAATGGCCATTAAGGTTTCTGATTGGTTTCACTGGAACGGAAGAGACGTGTCACAAAAACCATTTGAACCAAATATTGATCGATTAGATTCTTGCCAAATATTTAAGTGATGCTCATCACAATCAGTCGACATTGTTTTTTGACCACGTCTTCCTGAAGGATGATGAGTTAATTCCATCCTTCTGGGCTTTAATATCCCACTGGCTGGTTTAAGGCGATTTGAACAGTCTCAGTAAGTTTGTTCGCTTTAATTTGAACCTTCTGAAACAGAGCAACACCTTCTCCACAGGATGTTTTCTTTTTTCCCTAAATGGTTATATAACTGCTCTTAAAACCCAAATATCCAAATCAGCCAATAACATAACAGCATCTCGACGTGTTCTGCAGTGATACATGCTCAACGTGACTTGCTGAATTTCTTGCAGGAAACTTTCATCTTAACAGAGATGGTTTTGAGTTCATGTTTAAAAGTAGTTTATAACCTGCTGCTGCCAGTTACTATGTTGTTGTTGAAATGTTTCACGGTTGAAAATCTCAGCCTAACTAAAATCTGCTGTCTGCATGTCATCACAATCTCAGCTCTGTAAACAGTGTTTTCACGTGGGAACGTACCTTGGTATGTTTTGCCATCGAGCTCCACCTCGTAGGACTCCATCACCTCTTGAATCGCCTCTCCAACGTCACACAGGCGCACATCGATGCCGGCATTCTACAACAAACCAACAGGAGAGCGTCAGCGGCAGGCTCAGCACACAGCGGACAGGTGAGGCATGTTTGTTAGCGTACGGGTGCTCGGGTCCCACCTTGATTCCAGTATTGGTGGCGTCCTTCACGGCCTCCAGCAGCTTGTCATACTTTGGGTTAAAAGTGACAGTGAAGGCACAGTCAATGATACGCCCTGCAGACAGAGATCATGAGAGAGAACTCCCTTAAGGACCTGTTGCTTCACCGATTTTTTAATTATTTTTTGTTTCATCAAAGCCCAGCAGAACGACATATAGCCTGATCCTGAGATTTTAAAAAAATACACCATCTGCTTCTGCTCAGATCTGCACTTTCAATTACAGTTTGCTGATGGCAGCACCTACTCTAACAATATATCACAGATGCCAGCTGGGCCTAAAAGGCTTCACTTTCCAGCCTCAGCACAAAATCTAGCGAGAGCAGTGAATTCACGCAGTACCGTTGATGTGCGTGCCAAAGTCGATCTTGCAGACGTCGTCGTACTGCAGGACGGTGGTGTCTCCGGCATTAGGAGTGTAGTGGGCAGCACAATGGTTCAGGGAGCAGCCAGTAGGGAAGGCCAGGCCAGCGTTCAGCCCGTTCTCTTTTATCAGCTTACGGGAACAATCCTCCAAACGCTCACTAGCAGTGGGTGGACACAAAATGAGTGGAACAAACTAGAAATCAAAGAATACTCAGCAGATAACATGGCTTAGACACCAAAGGAATCCTGTGAATCCTCCTCTGAGGATAAATCTTCATAGGAAGATTTCTTAAACTACCACATTTAATCTGGCAGGGAGCTGGGACTCAGGAAAGGCTCTGCATGGGGATTAGGGCTGATCAATTATAGGGAAGAAAATAAAAACCATAACCACTACAATTTTACCAGCATTGAAATCAGGATTATTTGAAAATATCATGAGTGCTTTCTATTTGTTTAACTAAATGTAAAAAGGATTAGGCCAGCAGAGCAAATTCTGGTCAGAGCACTCAGACAGTCTCCACTAAACGCACAGCCCTAATGCATAAATGTAAATGTTGCCAGGGAGTTTTTTTTTTTTGTTTTTTTAACAAAGGTTTTATGGATGTGAATCAGCTGACCGAAACATATTAAGATTTCTGGCACAACGGCAGTTAAAGTTAAAGATAAAGATAAAGCTGTACTTTATTGATCCCCTGGAATAGAAATACGGGGTTGAAAAAAAAAAAAGTATAAATAAATATCTATACATACATTTGTATCTATGCATACATATATACACACACACACACATATACATACACACACACACGTATATATATATATATATATATATATATATATATATATACACATACATACATACACTCACATAAATGCAAAAATGAAGTGGGTCATAGTGATTAAAGGCTACTCACCAAATTTCAATCATGGTCATGCCAGGTTTGAGGAAGCCCCGAACGTGCTGGCGGACCTGTCTGTGGGCCTCAGCTGCCTGCCTGAAGTCATTCCACATCTCCTCGTTGGCTTTATCCAACACCCGCTTCTCCTCGTTGGTTGTGCGCCACGCAGCACTGCGACTGGGAGACAAACACACTTTCATTGAGGACCTAAAGGTACAAGTGCTGTTTTACGGGAGGCTGGCAATGTTGGCCCGTCCATGGAAGGATGTAAACCTGTTCACACCACAGGATGCAACACATGAATAACAACAAAGCTCCTAACTCATAGCCTGGTTACGATCAGCCGACCCCACTGTCTGTCAGTTCTGCTGCACAGAAACAATCTGTGAGGTTAACATATTTTCAAGCATCACGCTGCTTACAATCCAAATTGTGGCTAATACACTAATTTTAATATCAACAAAGCCACCTGGAAAATGAGAATATATAGACCCAATCTCATTGTAAAAACCTAAATGTCTGCTCTGACTACCTCTGTTTCTTCTCTTTAGCATAAAACTGAAATTTGTTTTGTGTTGCAAGCTGTCAAATGCAGTGCAGATGGAGACTTTATAGCTCCTGTAATTTATTAATGAAACCACAGACAAAAGGAACAAGAGAGAGATAAAAGAAATAATGGTGAATAAAAAGGCTTTATGTGCGCAACTCACAAAATAAAGTGTGCTTCGCTTACCCGTCCTGAGAGGCGGGGTATTCACACTCCTGTCCAATAGGGAACACTCCATTTGAGTATAACTCACAGATGGGCACAGATGGAGGATCAGTTTGAGTCTTGGCTGAAAAAAGAAAATCATCATTCGTTCTCAATGACTGCTCTGATCTTTAATGAAACAAACCTGCAGCCATCACTTCATGCTTTGAAAGCTCTCTCAAGAACATCAACTCACGTCCTTTCTTCTTCTTTTTCTTCTTCTTCTTTTTCCCTGCCGAGTTTTCTCCGTCATCTCCGTCTGTGCGAGCGAAGATACCGTTGTCACAGCTACCATCAGTTGCAATGTTCTCAAGTGATAAATGAGCAGACTCACGCAAAACCAAAGTGTTTATCAATTGCTAGATAATCACCTTCCTCGACATCCTCCTCCTTCTCTTTGTCCTCTATTGCCTGCTTCTCGAGCTGTTTGGTAACTTCAGCCACTCCATCTGCCTCCGTCTCAGCGGCTGCAGGAAGAAACCGATCATTAGCTGCATATTAACATCAATAGTCCACTAAACAACGTTCGCAGCTCATTTTCAGCAAATATGACATGTCGATCCCAATACATGGGACCATTAATTCAATTTTTCTTTCTTGACAATAAATACATCAATGTCGCATGCTGTGTAATGCAATTTCTTCCCAGTTCATAAACAGGTTGATTTAATTGCCAGGATCCATGTTTTCCACTTTGAGTAAACAATACAAAATAAAAATAAAGACTTTGTACAGCCTGCAGACACTTTAAAACAATATAACGCTGCTGCAGTGTCATCTTTTACTGGTTAATTATGTTGCTGTGTGCAGTTGATCATAATTCTCAGAAAGAAAATGAAATCATGTCAGATCATTCACATCATTCAAGACAACAGAATTTCACTTTCTGCGAGGAAACAAAAAGCCAAGACACTTGACCATGCCTAACAATAGTATGGAAAAAAAAGAGGTGACGTTTGGTTGAATTGGCGAATGACAAAATAAATAAATATGTAAAAATATGCATTCATGGGTTGACTATGAATGTGGAGTTTACATGGACCAACAGTAAATATACAGGATGAACAGAAAAGAATCAATACACTAATCTGCAACACAAATTCCTTTAGTGTGCCACCAATTTAAAAAAAAAAAAAAGTACAAAAACGTATGGCATTCAAGAAAAATACAAGAGGAAACACGGCTACAGTCATGCAGGAGCCCAATGTGATGCGACTGTCATAGCAAAGCTGAGTTTTATGATTGATACTCTGAATAAATATATAAATTCATTTTAATGTCATCTTCAAGACATACCAAACTGTATTTTAAAAAACAAATCCGTTGGACACGGACAAAAACTTGACAGCTCTGATAATGGAAAAAGGGAAACCCCAGGATCCACCTGAAGATCTACTGATGTGAGGCTTCCCATAATTACTGCTTGTACATAGTGCTGCTCTGATAACTAACAATTACATACGTGTACAGGAGCTTTTTCTGACATCATCAACACAAACATGTTTGATGGAAGGAAGCAAAGACAAAAGCGGTATAATTCTCTAACCACATTTGTATCACTGACCATTTTGCCTTTTTTCAGGCCAGAAACGATATTGATCCACACCATATGAGACTGTAAAAAAAAATGTATAACTGTTTACTGTGAACATACGCTCATTTTTTATTTTAGTCCTTTTGAATCAAAAGTTTCACTATCAAGACACATTTAAAGAAATAATAAATGATATGTTCTCTTCATTTCTTTAACAAGGACAAATGTATAACTGACTTAGGGTGTCTTTTCTTTTTTACACGACTATATACAGTAAAGACTTGTGTATTGATAAGATAACTGAACAGTTTTGGTTTGTCTTTTCTAACTGAATAAGGCTGACTCACTTCTTCCTCTTTAATAAGGTGGTGTGTTGTATACTGGATAACTCAAGTGTACCAGAAAATATTTATTTCAAAGTCTTCTTTTAACTAAGTGTATTGTTATTAAAAGGTCATGTCTTTATCGATATACCAGTTATATATATTAGACGTTCAGAAAATTATTCTGTAAATTACAGGTAATTTAATGGTATTGCCTTCAAAGTAAAATGGGACAATCTTTATGTCGCTGCATATTAAAAATATGATTATTTTAGTCTTCTCTGCTTACATAATTACTTCGATAATGGGAGAATTACGAAACAGGGAAACTTGGCTTAGGCTCAGCGCAGTCATCAAATGAAACAGTTGCCAATTCAGAGATGAAATGATCGGATGAGCGTTCCAACTCTCAAAACAATAATTTTACAACAATTGCGCAACATGTCAAGAGTCCTGCTTGAGGTTCTGACCCGGCGTGTTTCTTTAGGCCCGGTACAGCGACGCAACGCTGTCCACGAGCATGGCTAATGAGGGGCAGCACCAAGTTTCAACTGTTGCAACAGACTCGCTTCCGGTGTGACTTTCAAAATAAGTCAGCGCGCCCTCAACGACCTCTTACACATATGCTGAAAACGTAAGAGTATTTCAAATTTTCTATAGGAGAACCAAGTCCATGACGTGTTGCTTTTGTTTTTTAAATAAAACAGTAAATCAGATATCAAAAGTAACTAAAGCCTACACTGCGTCCATCTCTCCACTTTTCATAGGTATCTAATGAAAACTATATTGCATTACCGTTGATTTACTTGAACATAATTTTAGAGCAACATATACAATAGTCACAGCTAAATGTATCTCAAATGCAATGTTTTAAACCATACCCATAATCATTAAATTACTGAGGTGGTTTTAAATTTGTCTGGACTCTTCTATTTTCACCGGCACAATTTTTGCTGTCGGTTCCTGCTGACGATGAAATACAGGAGCCAATCAGATGGGAGTTAAGTCGTCCCATGTGATATTACGCAACCAATCAAATAACACTGCAGCTCTGGGCGAGTCAGATGAGAGGGAATGGATACGTGAACAGAGAGGACACGCGCAGATGATACGGAAAAGCGAGTGAGTGAAAAGCAGAAAAAGTCAAGAAAGACAAAAATAAAAACAGTGGTACCTCGATTTACAAGTATCCTGAAATACGAGGTTTTTGAGTTACGAGCCGTCATTCATTGATTCTATGAATTACGAAGTTTCAAGTCTGCCGCCCAATGAAAGTGAAGAGTGAATAAGCCAAAAGTCAGTGAAGATAATTAAGTTTTTTTTCTCCCTAAGTTGCAAACTTTCTCCACTCTCCCCAACTCCCAACTCCTCCTCCACCAGCATCTTTCGTCAGTCCACACGTCTTATCTTCAAGATAAATACACTATGAAAAGCAGTTTATTTATTGACACTCTTTTATTATATTCTTATACAATGTTTAATACGTCTTAAATTTATTTATAAATAACAAAAAAAATGGGGTGTTTTTTTTGGGAGGCACGGAACAGATTAATGGCATTTCCATTCATCTGAAAGGAGAATACTGATTTGACTTACGAGCTCTGTCATGTAAAGAATTAAACTGTAACTCAAGGTACCACTGTATTCATGTACTCTCCAAGAAGATAAAAGTGGAGAGAACAGGAGAGTGAAAGAGTTTTTAACTCAGAATGGACAGACTCCTTCATGTGGTTTACTGTGACCTAAACCAAAGTAGTCTGTAAATGGATCAACGTCTGTCAAAATCTGAATGTCAAATCAAATGAAGGGAAACATTTAAACAATATTTACTCTCACTTATCATTAAAACATTCAGATAGATTTGAATTAAAAAATAAAATTAAAACATTCTTCTTGAAATGGCCGCAAAATTAATTTGAGAATAAATGTCTTAGCTTTGACTTTTGAATAGGTAGGATGAGCGTCGAAGTTTTAATTTGACGGGACCATCTCAAAACTTCCGCCTTTAAACTCACTAACGCTGGGTAACTTGACGCCGCTCATGAGCCACATTAGCTCGGTTAGCCTGTTAGCGTGAAAGTAGCCAGAGCAACCTCACCTGTGGTTGCGGACTTGCTCTTCTTCTTCTTTTTCTTCTTCTTTTTCGCCGTCTCCTCCACCGGATCGGCTTCCTCCTTGTCGTCCACCTCCCCGTTCAGCTCCCTGCCCTGGACCGCTTTCTGGTCCAGAACCTGCTCCGCGA
The DNA here is from genome assembly GCA_037176975.1 of Arrhamphus sclerolepis. Lineage (NCBI taxonomy): Eukaryota > Metazoa > Chordata > Actinopteri > Beloniformes > Hemiramphidae > Arrhamphus > Arrhamphus sclerolepis. Next base: position 9,709,503 of record JBAMYA010000016.1, read on the forward strand.
CAACGTCCGCCATGATCGCAGGCGCTGCTGGAAAAGGAAGCAAGACGGATTGTGGGGCTGCTGTGCTTCATGTTGCCTTCGGGGACACTCGGCGTAATTAACACTTATGTCGCCCTTCTATCCAGCGTGTTTCTAGTAACTACGAAATAAAATTAATTTAAAAAATAAAAAAACACCTTAAAACAGCATTTAACTTTGGACTTCTCTATAAGAAACATATACCTGACATTTCAATTCACAGTTGAACTGCAGCCAGATTAACTTTTTTATTTTTTTTTTAGAAATGTCGCAATTCTTAGAAATCTAAGTTTTATTTGAGTGCACGAACGCATCACAAAGAAAAACATGCCGAATCAGCTGAAGTGCAGCTCCAACACTGATCAGTGCCTAAAGTGGACATACCTGCAGTCATCTATTAATACATGGATAATACATGCACTTCTCCCTCTAAATAATTACGAGTTATTATATGAACTCCTCTGACAAAAAAAAAAAAAAGAATAAGCAGTTTACAAAATGTTGACTGGTACATGACTGGCACACAAATGTGCTAAGAATTTAAAAGGAGCTTTTTTATGTCTTCTGTTACACATTTTCACACTTGACTGGAAAACAATAGTGTAATTGCCACAAGCACTAGTAGCAGTTATCAGAAATCACCAATAGGTGGCGGAGCTGTTTTAGTCATTCTTTCATAATCTATGACTAGTCAAGTTGTGCTGCTCTTTATATTAAGCTTTAACTGCACAAGTGCCACTGTTGTAATTTTAAGTGTCTAATTTATAATAATAATAATGATGATAATAATAATGTATTTAAAGATCATGTTTCATTTAAATCTGAAAGTGCTACATGATTTAAAAGTCATAAATATATATGCATATATACAATCACATACATATATGCATACACAATAAACACCTGTATCCCATCTTAAATTTGTTTAATAACATTGAGATAATTTATTTTCTTAGTTTAGAAGTTCAGTCCTTGTTTGGATTATTTGATGTAACGTTTTTGCACAAATTTTAAAGAAAGGAGAAAAATACATGTTTTGCAGCTTTTCTTTAATCTGTCCCTATTTAAAAATAAATAAATAAATAATGCAATTGGAAGTTAATGGCTAGCTGAAATTTGATTCACATTAGATTTATATTTCAAATGAAATTCTTCTTTACAGTTGAATGTCTTACACATTTGAGACGCTTCTAGTTGATAAAACTTTTTTGTAAAAGTCCGGGACAAAAATAAAAGGTAATGAAGCACTTATTTTAGTCTGTGTTGGATTTTTCTGAAGCTACAGAGGATTTTTTTCAATTACAATCTAAATCTCAAAAGTAACTTGCCAAACCTTTCCTCTGAAATGTAGTGGAACAAAAGAAAAAAGTATGATCACCCAAGAGAGAAAAGGCCTGCGTGTGAGCCTCCCAGTGTAGGAGGATTTACAAAAGCTACGACAGCTGTTATGAGCCAGACAAAAGCAAAATCCAACAAAGCTTATTTAAAAAGAAAAAAAAAGAAGCCCAAACCTGTTTCTTAACCCCCCCCTTCCCCCCGTGAAACATGAGCGTGAGGACAGACTTCATTGAACACTTCCAGAATGGTATTTTATTTCACACTGGAAAATGCAGGAGGGGCCAGGACAAGGCAAACATGGTGACAAGAGAGACCAGGCGGTGGTGATGGAGGAGGAGGGGAAACACCAGGACTGTCAGATGCTTCAGTTAAGTCATACAACACCCTCACAGTTCCTTTTATTTCATTACCCGTACATGCTTTTAAATCTTCAGCTTCAAAACAGTTAATTACATTCATGACCAAAAATTCAGTCCGAACCCTGACGAATGTGCCGCAGTAAAGACAGACACAGAAAAATGGGATTTTGTCACACTTCATGAGTTGTTCTTAGGTACGACAGAGAACTTCAAATATGTCAGTGGAAATAGGATTGTGAATGTACGACCAGCTATGTGTCACCCCTACTGTGTCCCGTCAAATGGCACAGAGATAGAATCCAGAAAAGGGGGGCCGACAGAAATAGAGCTCTGATAGTAAAAAATAGCGCTCAGCTTCCTCTTCCTGCAGAGCTCCCCCCACATGCATCTGCTTGAAAGAAATCAGCTGACTGCTGCTTTACAGGATTCAGACGTAACGGTGGGTTTGTGTGAATTTTACCGCAGGACTGTTTGTGTTCATTCACTTACAGAATATCCACAGTGGTACACGTACGTTCATGATCGCGGGCTTTCACAGCAGTTCACATCACTTGCAATGTATTTATATTCTGTAACACAAAACTTGTTTTGTTTTTTTTTTACATATTTTGTTAAAATAAAATTTCAAAATTAAAATGTCTGCATCTCAAAATGTCAGTGTAGTTGGCACATTACCCTCTGGAAAAAATGAACACAAACAACCCAGCGGAGAAATCACTTTTCTGTCTGAACAAACCTTCATACAACTCTTCTCCTGACAGTAACTCAGACGGTGTTGTTTTTTTTTTTGTTTGTTTTGTTTTTTCACTAAGTAAAAAGTGCCATTTTCCCACTTGAAAAATCCCAGTAAAAGTACTTCATGATGACTACCTGTTTCTTAAACATCCACTCTGACTGATAATTTAACATTATCTGGTTGTCACCAGGTAAAATGAGGTTTCGCTCATCTGGCCTCAGCAAAGTGAGGTCATATTTTGTGTTAGTGGTTCTGGTACCTGAGTTTCAACAGCAAAACAGCAGTAAGAATTGTGGTTTCATGGACAGTAACACGAATGGACGGGTAATAGAAAGTGTTTGAAATACCTCCACATCAAAGGCTTTTAAGATGTAACACAGACCCATTGATATAAGACAATCTGACATAAATAGTCTCAGCTCAGTGGTTGGTTAAAGCAGCAGGGATTAATGTCTCATCCTTCTCAGAGTTGCACTCCTCTTCCTCTCCATCCTCCTCATCATCTCCAAATGTCTGCTCCTCCATACTGATGAGCGAGTGTGACCGGGCAGCCACCTGTGCAGCGAGAGCGGAGCTGAAACTGAGAGTCTCTGAGCCGTGCAGCTCTGTGAGTCTGTCCATCACTGTGACAGCGGGGACTTTAGGCTTCAGGAAGCAGTCCAGACCATTCTGGCCCTCCCTCGTCTCAGCCTCCTCCTCCTCCTCCTCAGTGCCATCATACTGGTGCAGCTCTGATGGTCCTCCTCCTCCTCCTCTACTGCAGACTGAAGTTCCTCCCATCTCCCCTCTCTCCAGACCGCAGCTGAACTCCGTCACAGGGTCTATGGTGGGGTCAGGGCTCACCCTGCCATCTTTTACTTCCACTTCCTCCTCTTCATTTCCTGCTGATTGCTCTGGAAGGTGGTTTCCTTCATCCCCAGTTTCTACAGCATCAACATAAGGCGGAGCATCTGGCAGGTTTGCGGCAGAATCAGAATTCTCACTGAGAACTGCGGGTGACACAGCAGCTGGAACAAAAGAGAAAATAATCCCATTTAGGACTCAGTACCGCCTAACTAGCAGTTATGTGAAAACAAAAGGATGAACAAAACAAAATCAAATAAAGAACACTTTCTTTAACACTACTGCTATATTTAAGAACAAAGGTTTGACTAAGTTTTTCTTAATACAATTTATTTATGACAGATGGCAGAAATAGATGGCTCTTTGAAACAAACCATCAGTTGCACCAAGTTCAAGTCTTTCATTACTGCTTTTCAATGTCAACCCATGTTAGTCAGCATTATGTAAGCTAGTTAGGTAGGCTAGGATATGAGACACTTTCACTAAAAGTTTCTACAGACTTGAAACACTTCTTGCAATGAGCGTTTTCAGTGCTGACTCCATCAAAAGTAACCAATGTCTACTCTAGATTGGGAATACAAAAAAAAAGCCGTATTTAGAAATAATAACATTTTTAACATTTTTGTTGCAATGATAAATAGGAAGTGTGCTAATTTCCTTGACATGTTTTAATAAATGAAATATTAGTAACAGGTTCAAAACCAGACTTTGATTTTTTTTTTTTAATTCATAATTCAAATGACAAATAGGTGCAGTTCATTAATGCAATCTAAGTTCAATAATTGCCTATGGAGCTCTCTGCAGTATTATTAACTTTGTTGGATTAAACACATGACTGTTTGTGTAGGTTTTACTAAATGTCATCCCAAGCATAAGCAGAAACAGAGTCTGACATTTCACATAAAAAATCCAGCTCATTCCAAGAATATCTGTCACACCAGCCTTGGTCAGACCTTGGTCGTTGAACAGCAGCTGCTTCCTCTTCATCCTCTCCCCCTCGGATGCACGGAAGCCCAGAACAGCTTTGAGCTCTGACAGGACGCGGCGAGACTCCTCCCTCTCCCTCCGCTGTCGTTCCCGCTCCTCCGGAGACAACATGTCAGACCATGACCCTCTGCCTTCCCCGTCAGAGTCCGAGTCTGACACGTAGGCCTCCCACTCCTGGTTGGATAAAAGAAACGGTTGGAAAGACTGACAAAAGAGCTACAGATCGTTGTGATGTGCATCTTTTTTTATTTCTCCTGTAATACATATTTACTTAGAGAAAACTTTCCCACTAAAAAGTTTGAGCCAGAAACACCACACAAGTTCTGAAACCTGTCTTCTTACCAGCTCTTCTGGAACTGGGTCTTTGTCCAGGATCAAGGGATAGGATGGAGGAGGAGCAGGAACTTCAGACACAGGAGTACCACACTTCTCCAGAGCATCAGCATTACCTGCAGAGATTTTTTTTAAATTTTATTTTATTTATTTATTATTATTTTTTTGTTTGTTTGTTTGTTTTTTGGGGGGGTGGGGGTAGCAGCTTACTTCACTGTAAGAAAACAACATATGACCTCAACAACTTGGTATTGTTTGAACAATGACAGCAGTGCTCTGGTTGGTCTGTTTCTTCTCAACTGAGGTAGAGCAGCTTCCTCAATGACTGGAAATACTCTTGTCAAGTTAAAGGATGAAGGAAATCTGCACTAAAAATAGGTTAGGTCAGGACTCCAGACTGCAAACATTCTTTGAGGCAGCACAATTAAACTTTCTAACTAGCGGCACAAGAGAAAGTTGAAAAAAAAATCCTCTATTATTTTCTATTTTGAAGTGGTTTTTTAGGAGGGGTAGGTGGGTGATATCATTTGAAAAACAAAGTTAAGATAATCAAACTTACAGAAACTGTGTAATGTCTGATCTTTTATGTTTTCATTTAAAATTAAGCCATTTTTAAAAATATGTTGCTAAAGTTAATTTAAATGGTGCCGCTGAAAAAATAAGACTAGAAGCTCAGAAAGCAAAACAACTTTACCACTTAAGAAGGTGTTTACTGTTCATTCATGACATGTTGTGAAATGCTGGACGAAACATTAGAATGTGAGGCTCTGACACTAATTGCCGTCTCTCTAAGAGGGATCAACCAAACATTTAGAGTATGTAAACATGACAAAGTGTTACACATCTGTTTTTGTTCGTCTCGGCTCACCTGGACAGGCGTTAGCCCGTCTCAGCATGCGATCCACCTGGTTGATGGTGTCCTCCCAGCAGCCGGTGCTGGCTTGCATGTGTGGATGCAGCTGGTGCAGCCGGTCACTGAGGTCCTGGTAGCCATCAAGTGTCAGCTCCGTCAGTTCCTTGGACACCATCAGCTTTTCCAGATCATCCTCGAGAATGATCATCCTGATGACATCATAGGCAAAAGAAGAAAACAAATGAAGATTAATGTGTACCCTCTACTACAGCTGCTAAGTTAGTGCAAAGATCCAAACTTCGCAAGCTGATATTAACATTTCATCACTCTTAAAGGTGGGATCAACTCTCACAATTTCAGTGCGTGTGTTTGTGTGTGTGTGTCTTACTCGCTGAGCAGCGCCTTTAGGTGCAGCTGCAGACTTCGGATGGAGGTGTGCAGGGTGTTGAGCTCTCGGCACTTCTCCCTGGCTCGTCCGGTCCTGTCAAAGCCTGCTGTCCTCGGCTGAGTCTCAAAATGTCGGTGGAAGTCATAGCTGCGCTGCACTTCACAAAGACAGCTGGCGAGAGAGTGATGCAGGGGTTCCGTCACAGCGGCAATGGATCGGTGCAATGGGGGAGGAGGAGGAGGAGGAGGAGGAGGAGGAGCAGGTGTGGAGATTTCGCCTTTAGGCCCACACTCCTCTTGCTCCTCTGAGCGGTATGGTGAGAGGAGGAGAGCCAGCCGACGGAAACATTCTGAGCTTTGTCCCACCCACAGCTGGAACAACATCTGTGAGGAGAAAGAAAACTCAGACTTAAGAAATTCATATTAACACAAATTTTCCTTCCTTCTTTCCTTCAGCTGTCTTACACGCTGCTGCATTGAGCCTTTTTAACTTCAAAGTCCAACAGAGGCTGGAAAATGAGTCGACTTTTTTAAGCTTATACTCTAAAGGAGGCGACTTGACCCAAATGTTAATAAAACTAAGCATGAATGTGGACAGGAGGGCATGATTATTAAACGTAAAACTGCTGTAATTGATAAGTAATGATGCTGACAACAACTGGTGTTTGTGCGAGAAACAACCTAAAGCAGCTGACACCGAGCTTTGACCCACCCACCGAGGAAAGTTGAGCTACCTCCCAGTAGTTCAACTGTCCTCGTTACTCCACTTTGTTGACCCTCGTCATCTTCATTTCATTTTGTGCAGCACCACATTTAAACTCTGGGCCTCACCTTCAGGGCAGGTAGACTATAATCATCAGTCAGCTCCTGAGCCTGCTCGTCACCCAGGTGCTCGATTCCCAGACCAAGTCCCAACTCTTTCAGTGGCACCGCACACACGTAGTTGGTCACATTGTCAATCTCAGAGTTCAGAGGGAATGTTGGAAAGTGTTAAAGACATATGACACTTGTGTGAAAGCAATGAGCGCTTCTCAGGTAAATCTAACAGGCATGTTTATGCCTTTGAAATGCTTTAATGTGTCAAAGGAGGTTTTGGGATTTCCAGCGTAGCCGATTAAGGAAATAACCTTCCTTCTTGCTTTTTTAAAGTCGTTAATCTCAAAAAAAAAAATAATACACTGCAAAAGAGGCCACGGTAGAACGAATAAACACCAATTTCACCTCATTTTAGGAAAAGGATATGCCTTCAGCATGTGGCAGGTGGCCCTACGAGAGGCTCTGAAGGCTGAGCGGAGCGCCCGGTACAAGGCCTTCCTGAGCCCAATCAGCTGCTGGCCGCGTGGCACCGCCCCTGGCCCCGCCCTGCTAAAGGAGCTGGCCGCACTCACCCTGTCGAGTAAACTTGACAAGTGAAACGTGATACAACTGTGGAGACGTCCCGAAGAGGTAGGGGGGCACACACAACACTGAACACCACAACACATAAGACAGAGACGACTTAGACATGAACTCTACCATGGAGAGTTAGTGAGTGAGTGAGTAAATAAATAAATGAACGAACAAACAAATAGTGCATGAAACAAAACAACATAGGGTAAACTAAAGCTGGAACTAGTTGCGTCTTACTTTGACTTTGTTCAAAGACTGGTAAAAGTAAGCAGTGAGCTAAGCTCTGTCCAAAAGCAATGACATCAGTGTACTCGCATCTTTTATTTCAGGCATATAAAAGTGTTCAAAGGTGGAGGTGTAGGTGGATTGTGTTACCTGTGAATAGAGCTAGGCCAGGAGATTTCCAGCCTTTATGCAAAGCAAAATTAACAATCTGCTAACTGTGGCTTCATTTACAAACATGCTGAGTGATATTACGCTTCTTATGTTATGCTCAATTACACTTCAAATAAGTATAAATAAGTCATTATAAGCAGATAAACATTTATGTAAATTACCTAGGGATTCACGTAATTTTTATATTGATGCTAAAGCTACACAGAGACAAAGACAGCAACAAACAAAAAAATTAACATAATCAGTAAAGACGTTAGTAAATTGATCAGGTTTGGGTAAACACTTCGGGTAGTGACACTATACAAAACGGCCATAATCATCACGTGATTGGGTGATTGATAGAGAAATGTAAAACAAGCACACTTACAGGGTGAACCCTCTGGAGATGACCTCGGTCTCCTGCACCAAACGCAGAGCTTTGCGAGACAGCCCAGTAAGAGTCTTGCTGTTGTGGACCAGAGTCTGGAGCTGTGTGGCTCTGGTGTGGACGGCCCTCTGCATACGTGCCTGTCTCCAGAGCGATATCCCCCTCAGCCCCACCCAGCCCAGCAGGGCCAGACCCCACGGAGCAGCAACCAGTGACCACAAGCCTTCGGAGGAAGAGCAGAGACCCAGCAGGACTGCAGCCAGACCTACCAGCCCTGCCACATCCCTAACAGAGGATAGTGGGAGTTATCATTATTATTAAGCTATTATCTGCATGATCAGAAAGTATGTATTACCATTAAACATTTTGCATACCAACAATTTGTCATTATCACTTTATCACTCAAGAGTACAGTGCTTTGGAGCAGTTTTTTCCAAGTTTGAAAAATTAATTCAAGTTCAAGTTACATCAATTTTCAAGGCATCGGTTCCTTTTTTGATAGTAGTTAAAATTGGAAATTCTTTTGGATAGTGCATGACAAAATGATGCAACATGTGATCCCTTTTAGAGTTTATAATTTGAGCCTCACTGTTCTTCCAACAGCTGTACCCAAGTTGCATAAAATTCCTGCAAAATCTACTTTAATGTCTTCCTCTGCTGCTGCTGGTTTATAATAAAGTCATTCAACTGTCAAACAGGGACAAATGTTAAACAGTCACAGGAAAACTGCAGAATCTCACTGTTATCAGCACTGACGACAAACATGCGCCATGAATTTGAAATGCTATTTGTCAAACTCCCGTCTCCTATTTTGCACAGTGGTATTGACAGAAGGAGCAGCAGGTCTGACTGGTTACATGGAGAACTGCAAAGTGTAGAGGAGCTGCGGCTATTTTCACCATGCGTAGCATGAAATTAAATCCGGGACAGAAATCTTCGGATTACAACTTTAAGTAATTAAGTTTGGACCGAAAATGTGTAGTCATGTGGATGTTAAGCAGGCAGAGAGGATCTAAAAACAGAAGTTCTGAGCTCTGCTAATGAAAATGTAGAATCTAGTAGTTAACTATAAAACCATAACTTACGATAACTATTGTCAGCTTATTTTTGTTGTTTCACTTTCGATTCCAAACCACTTATAATCAACTTATACCAAACAACCTTGAACTCTATAGTTGTGTTAACACAGTTACAAAATTATTTACACAATTATTTACACATTATATACACAAATTATTCTTTCCTGTTATCTGTGTGAATTTCTGTGAGAAAAGTGTACCATATGGAGGGTCTGGCAATGAGACTTGGCCTGGGCAGGGTGCTTGCTCGGCTGGGTGAGCCAGAGGGAGACGAGCTGAGGGTGAGCAGGCTCGGGTCTAACAGCTCAATCAGCTCCACATCCTCCTGTAGCAGCAGGTCCTGGTCCAGAATGCACCTGACCGAGTACTTGCCAAACACGGTGTCCTAGGAAGAGAAAACACCACACACAGGTTTGGAAAGAAAAGCTACTGCAAATAAGCTGCGGAGTTAGAGGCCGCTTTTAGTGCCTACCAGATGCTGCTCCAGCTTACGAGATGAAGCTGCCTGGTGGAGGGGGCTCCATTTCCACAAGGCCTCAGCCAGTCTCCACAAGCGTCCTCCCTGCAAATCATACAGAGCAAAGTTTTGTAATCAATGGATTGTTGTTGGGGTTTTTTTTTTTTGTTTTTTTTTTTAAATCAACTTAAGTATTACACATAATTTTCAATCATGCTCAAATATACTCCTTTAAAGACCTGCATGTTTTCCAGCCATTGTGTTGTGAGCGTGAAATCCAATAACAAGAGTACACATACATTCACACATGCTCAAAAGGAGTATCCCAGGAAACGACACCTTTCAGGCAACAACAATGTGTGTAATGTGTGTCTGCACACACATGCCTGGAGGACATGCCAACCCCACCACCTCGGTCTTTAAAAGCACCAATGTGGTGCAAAAACCATGTAACTGTTTCAGTTTCCCAAATTCCTACTTTGATTTTATATATGAACTATCGTTTTTTTCTCAGTATCCTTTCAAAATACAGCATGGTGCAATAGATCCTTTTAGTTTGAGAGAAAGAACATCTTGGTTCATCTTTCACTTTAGACACAACAGACACTTCTGTTTTACTTCTTGAGTAAAACAGAGTTCACACTCCCAACACCAGGGCCTCCTACTGTAAACAGTCTGAGAGATACAACCACCAGAGATTCACATTTTTATATTGTGCTGACATTTGGAAGCACGACAAAGCCCACGGTTTGGAAAACGTTTCTAAGTTTTACTGAAAGAAGCCAAAAATACTATGCGACAATATTGTGCGTGGGATTTATTTTACTCAAATCGGCTTACAATGTTTAATGGCATCAATGAAGGTCTTGTTTAAAATAGGATGCATGATGTCTATTCAATTTCTCCTAATGTGAAGGGCTACAGTAATTGTGTTTAAAAAAGAAAAAAAAAAGCAGAGCGTGGGCAACACTGCACAGCAAATCCACTGATTGACCCCTTTTCTGAGGGATAAAGCCCATGTGTTATTAGTCTATTGATTACTGAGCCTCACAAATGGGTGTTCACACAACACTGATGATTGCTTTTCCCCGACACCATGTGACTCACTGAAGGAGGCAACAAATCTTTTCAAATCTAGTTCTGTAGTATCATATAAGTTAACTAACAGATACAATACAGAGATGATAATAAATCTTGACTTAGAAAGATTAACCGAAGCTGACAAACTGGTTTAGTCTTTGTGAAGCCCATCATCTGTATTCAGCTCCCATCTCCAGAAACAGTGCAGCTTTTATATCCTGGGTCAATTTCTAGCAATTAAAGTATATTGTGATACTGTGATGACTTTATTAACCAGTTCAACAAAATAATCTGCTAACTGTCATAGTAGAGAATTAACATGCTAACCACTTTCTGTTTCTGTGTCATAAATTGTGAGGTTTTGGGTGGTTTATTTTGTTTTGTTTAAGTTTTACACAATAATAAACTGAATATTCTGGTGTAGTGGCATGCTGCTTTGTCTAAGTTTGCAATCTGAAGATGTCACCTTAAAATCAAAAAAGACTTGAGATTTACTTCTATAAAATTATCTAATGTTTTACACAGAGCGATAAATTGCTATTGCTAAAAGCTATTGGCTTAGTTGTACAACTGATATATTTAAAAAGAAAAAAAGAAGATGCAGTCGTCAGTGAGAATCAAGTCATATTTCTGCATTTTTTTTTGAACGCTCGATAATGTAAGAAAAGACACACTTTTTTGATTATGACAGTTAAGCATATTATGTGAGCCAGATGTCAATCTTTTATTTAAAGTATTCTGGTGTGTTGTGACAGATTTCTTTTTGATATTTTGGTCTAAATGGTTAATATAGAATAATATTCAGCAACTAAAAAAGAAACTTGTTTAATATTTGAATGTGTGATGCACAGATTATTAACAGAGGGATGACTTTAGGAAGGTTGTAGCATCCTGGCATTTTATTTGGAAATCAATATTGCTTTTTTTTTTTTTTTGTATAAACCTCCATTTAGAAAATAAAAAATGCATCCACAGCCCAAGTGAAACTGATTTTACATGTTTACTGTTAATCACATATTTTACCTGACCTACAGTTCAAAATACAAAAGTATATTACACACTGTCCCCAGAATGCCACTGCAGGTTTAAACAACAGAGGACCTTCCAGAAAAGTCCGGTGGAGTTTGGCACTGGAATTCTGAGAACAAGTTCTTTAGGTCCTGTGGGTCGTGGTCTGGAGCAACTGTGGACTGAGCTGCTTTTAGCTGCTCGATCAGATTGGGATCTGAGGGGGTTTGGAGGTATGTATCAAAGCAATATCTTCATGTCCAAAGCAAATGTTTCCCAGCAAAACAAAAACATTACAACAAAGAAAAAAAAAAATCCAATACTATTAATTTTAATCAGTCAGTGGTTTGAATTTTGTGACTGATCATATCCAAAAGGCTGGAGTGAGGGAATGTCAGTAGATTTTGTCTAAAGATGACAGATCTTTTGCAAAAAAACAGTTGTAGATTCCTCATTTATTGGTCTAGTGATCCATACTACTCCATTATAATTACTATTTTATTTACAACTAAAACAAACCAATATATTAATTTAATATACAGCGCTAACATAACATATTAATTTCCAAAACAGGAAAATCAAATCTGTAATTTGCAAATTAATCTAAACTGCAATGTTTTAAGCATCATATGTGTAATCACAAATATTAGACTTCGATTATTGTTTAAATGTTTCTAATGCTGGGCACGAGATGGATCACGGTAAGAAAGCGATCCACAGGGAGGGAAATCACTCATGTTTGAGGATTTGAACCAAAATTCTTTACTAGGAATAATGCCTCTTAAACATTAGAAACTCAGATTAATTTATATAACCCCTTAAACCTCAGCATATTAGGTCATGTACATTTGTGTTTATAATCAACTCAGTCCCGGTCCTCAAAATCTAGCTCTGATTCTACCTGCATCTATCTGAATCATTATGAACAAGGTCTTTGCCTTTGTGCTGACTGTATCTGGGCTCCAGGAAATGGCTCATGGAAGCACAACCTGATCCAAATCCCTCGTTCTCCTTAACTTTTTAGAACAACAGTGTTCCAGAGAGGAAGCATGACACACACGGAAAGTTCCTGACAGAAGCAAACACAACAGTTTCCTGTTGCAAGAAGAGGGTGAACGGGGGGGAAATCGCATCATGTGACCTTGAGCTACCCAGGACACATTACTCGTTTCAGTGAATCACGGGTTGAATCAAACTACAGTCATTAACAGCCAGATTAATGCAAGTGCTGCTCAAAGTTCATGAGTTTTAATCCTTTGATTGCACAGTAGAACTGCACTCATCCCCACTGAAAACATACTGAGGAGCGTATCTTCGGACCGCACACACAGAGGCAGAAATTACATCATAGAGAAAGCAGCGTGGACTCAGTAATCGTTTCAGACATATCTTCTAAAATCAGAGCATGGACTAAATATGGCAGAGCAAAGATTTTCTACCTCAAGTTTCCGGTTACGAAGAGAATGCAACAAACAATACCTGCGAGTATGTGTAGGAAGTCATTCTTGCTGTCCGTCAATGAAGTGATGCATATAAACAACACATGCATGGCACTCTGGGTGGTTATGTACCAATGTGTGTCACTGTTTAAAGTCAATAGTCGTATCAATTAATTTTGTCTGACTGCACAAGACAAGCAGGGACAATCACAGATACACACAAACTGCACTGGGTTAGGGGGTAATAATAATAATAATGATAATAATAATGATGATAATAATAATAATAGGTGCTAATTCAGAACATCCATTCTTGACCTGATGTTTTTTTTTGACGCAGATACTCATAATACTCAATAATCAACTGTATTGTATGATCTATTCAAGATTTAATAATCTTACATCTATTGACTTTCCAATTAAACTCATCCATAAAATGTAAAATAAATAAATGAATAAATAAAACATTAAATATCAAGTCTCACTGACAGTCATTTGTTTTGTTTTGCCAGAAGAACATACCCGCACTATGATATTCAGTTTACACAGAAATATGTAAATAATATGTACTGTGTTTTTTTTGTAACTAACTGTTTAATTTGTATTGTTGTCATGACACTGTTGTAAAAGAGATCTTTGAGCTCAAGGAGTTTTATCCTGGTTAAATAAAGGTTGAAGAAGAAGAAGAAGAAGTAATAACAGCAATAGTAACTAGAGAACTCGCTGAAACAATGGATCACCAAATTACATGACAGAAACTGCAGCTACAGATGATGAGATGTAGCTGCAAAAAGACCAACAGTTTACATGTTCCACAATCTGAAGGATCCTTTTTTCCAGTTCCAGTGAAAGTACACTGAACCTTTTTTTTTGACTATGGACCTTTTGTTGGGCATGAGAAGTGACACAAGGGGTCAATATTTTGTCACATTTTATATATATAAATTAGTTTACTAATGAAAAATATTATTGGCCTTCAAATACATCTATAACAGTTGTTAAAAGGAACATGTTATGAAAAAGTACAAATACTTTTTCATCTGCTTGAAAGCATTAATTTGGGTGTTTGAAGTGACTATGTACCCAACCCTTTTATTTTGTTTTGGCCTGTCTAGCTCTGGAGATATCTCATTTAGTGACTAATTGGGATTTTTAAGCATTCTGTTCCATCACAGATCCAGATCAGAGTAAATTTATCCAGCCTCCCCCTTCTTTAATCACTCATGATCACTTGCAAATTGGCCATTCACTATTTCAAATCAAGCTACATCCACTGAACAGCAACAATGGGAGGAAGATAGAGTAAGATACAGGAATTAGAGCTCTTTTTCTTTTTCTTTTTTTTGTGATATACTATTTTTGATCCCCGAGGGGAAATTCATTCTACGCATTTGACCCATCTGGGCTGTTGGACCCAGGGTGGTGGGCTGCCACGGTGCGGTGCCCGGGGAGAAGGTGGGGGTTTCAGGTGCCTTGCTCAGGAGCACCTCATTCATGGATGTGGACGTGGGGAAGCACTTGTTCAGGACCAGGACCGCACACATCATTGGTACCAGCTGGGGATTGAATTGGCGACATTCCGGTTGCCAGCCTTGTTCTCTAGCCAGTATGCCACGGAACCCCCCTATTTGTAATTATCAATAGATCTAGCCCTTGAACCAGTCATAACAAAAACTAATTTGGACCTCACTTAAGCTGATTAGGGTAAAAGCATCAGTGATAATATATAATATACAATTCCATTAGAATAATGGAGGACTGAAGACTGTCACAGTACTTCAGCATTCCTATCTGTAATACGGTGTTTTGACAACATGGGTCAGTTCAATGTATGATACGCAATAATACTGTGTGGAATGGTGGAGGGGGTGAGAGGGATAAGGGTTAGGGTTAGACTGCCTATCTAGCTTGGCAGTATGCGTTTTTCAGGCAAGGTCCCGTGTGCTGCCTCAACTATGGCATAATAACATGTTTTAAAGGCACACTGAATGTAATTTGCAACCAAATTATATTTGCACGGGAACACAAAACTGATCTCAAAAGAGACGTAACCCACAGAAGAAGGAAGAAGAGTCAGGTGGCTCACTCCCCGCCCTAAATCCAGCTTCTATCATGTCAAGTCGTGGTTGGTGTGCTGTAGCTCTGTGGGATTTTGACTAAATTTTAAGGGCATTATATTACGATATCAGTTTGTTGTGTCAGCTTGTACAAAAAGGGAATATGTGTGTGTCCTTTAACTGACGTGGGTGAACAAATACATTAGCCTATAACAGATGTTAACAGATCATCATGTCTTCAAAAATTAACATAAACATATTCAGTTCATGCATTCCTTCCTTTAAAAACAGAGATTATTTGTGTGTTTTCATATTTTCAAGACTGGGTAGATCATGATACACACCAGAGTTTTATGTCTTTCTGTTTCTGATGGAATAGAGTTATAGATTTTCCCATTTCCATGACATACTTTAATATTTATTACCTATGTGTTTACCTTGTGAACAAATCTGGGGAACCTGAGACACACAAGGAGAAACTTGATTTCAATCAACCCTTTATGACCTATGCAACAGATGCATGCTTGTGTCTTTCAGGTGTGGAAGCAACACAGATCACATCAACATTTTTAAGACAAAATTACCAAATTCCGAGATTTAAAAAAAAAAAAAAAGAAAAGAAAAGAAAAATTGAGAAAAAAAACATTGATGACATCAATAAAATAATATTAATTTAAAACACAAGCAGCATATATATGTCCTCTAAAATGGTTTGCAATTTATGTTTCTATTTTCCTCAAAGATTGAGGGAGAAAAGGTTGCAGTGGGCATCTTAAAGTTTTCCCGAAAACCACTAAGATTTAAAAGGCTTTTTTTTTTTTTTTTTAACAAAGCCTTAGGTTATGAGGCGTTAAATAAGCAGATTACTTAAGGAAAACTATTTCTCTCCTTGAGGAAACACACGTGCAACATTTGTTTGGGGGGATGTAGGAAACTCACTGAAGTCTCTTGTGGGTTTTCGCCAGCAGAGGTGAGGTCTCCCTCTTGGCCACCATATTCCTCCTCCTGTGATGCCGTTGGGCATGCTTCAAAATCTGTGTGCCCTAAATCATGTAGGTACTGGAAAAGAGGGGAGTTCTGCAAAGAGAAAACAGAAAAGTGAAACACATTGAACACCAGTCCTATAATTATGAAAGCATAGTGTCAGTAGAAGACAGAGCTGACACGTGTCCTGGTTTTACCCACTCTCTCATAAGAGGGAAAACCATAATCTATTTGAGGAGATGACTGGCAGATCAACTGGGAGACTTTCCTTCATTGTCTTCACTTGAGTCTCCACCCTCATTCCCAGCCCATACCTGACAGTTTCCATTTGTTTTGGGAGGGATGTACAGTGCCTTCCCATATGAATCTTTAAGTCATCTCAAAGATGTCGTACCTGTTGTTTGAGCTCCTTCGGTACCATAGATTGAACGCAATTCTTCACTCCTGCTTGAGAACAGGACATTCAGTCTGAGTATAATATAATACTGCCTTGTCACAGACGGATAAACACAGGCAATGCTGTTTCTTATCCAGGACAAAGAAGGCTCAGAGTCAAATCTGTCATGCATTTAGCAAAGAGATTTTGTCCAAAAGATGCCTGACCCAGTTCTTCCCCTGCTGATGATCCTCTGTTGCAGGGAAAACACAACTCTGAGCATCTATGCTGTGTTTTGGTCCCGCACAGGACTATATCAGATACATCATCATTAACAAACGTAAAGCATTTACCACTGCTAAATACACATATGCTACTCACATGCATTGTCACACGAAGTCGCAGCTCATGTTGTCACCATCCAGATGTTGTTAAAGTGGTGAGTGAGTGTGTCATTTTTCGGAACAGACGCATTGGATGCGATGATCCCAACCCCACCTCTTAACTACCAGCCCAGAAATGATGAAATACCAGCCACAGTGCGCACTCCAGTTCGGCTCAGCCACTCTCGTGATCAACAAAGCTCCTTGGCAGAAACACGCTTTGTGACCAGCCAAATATGTGGCATTTTTCTGGACAGACGATATACTGGGTAGCAACAGGCAAGCGGCTGCTTAGGAGACGCTAGCCTGTCTAGTAGCTTACACGAAGCTAGCAGTTATTAATGAACGTAGCGCCTGTTTTTATTAGAGAACTCGAGTGGTATGACAAAGCATCATTTACAAGTTTCGCAGAACAAGATGTTTATACAAACCTCAAATACCACATCTTCGTCAAACTCCTCAGTCATTGCTCTCCGCCATCGACACGTAACCCGTTAAGCATTCTGAAGTTGTAGGCGACGGTATTCGGGACAGCGGTTGAGAACTTGATAGTTAGCTGGGTGCTAAATTTCCTATAAAACTACAATTCCTACAAATCCCAGCTCCGGCCACAATCGCATCTGTTAGAGCGCCCCAAGTGGCCAAGAGAGTATAATCGTTGGAAAGCTATGAAAGGGAACACAGCTCGGTGTTAGCGAAAATTCGCCCGAATTAACCGGAAGTGACTTCCAAAATAAAATACTTAGTATTTCAAACGAACTAACATTTAAAAGCTTGAAGTCAAAACGATTTAATGTTATTTCAATTAAATGAAGAAAATCTAGATAAACACTAATATATATGTACATAAATCCTCTTTGTCATATTACAACACATGAAAACGATTTCCATCAGCAACAGCCTTATTTTTAAGTCCTCTGCCGGAAATGTTCTGTTGAGTTGTACTTGGGATCATATTGTTGGGGGAAAAGGCACCGTGGCCGAAAACTTCGGAAAAAATATGGAAAAACTAACTGGCGTGCAAACTTTATTCATGTATCCGTTTAAAAGATAAGGAACAACATAGATGGAGCCGCTTCTTTTCTCACTGACGGGATTTTCACACTGACAATGGTGCCGAAGGAGGAAAAAACGCAGATTTTCTCGCAATTCCATTGAAAGTAAATTTACTCATGGAGAAAGGAGCAAGTCGGGAGTCATGAGCACAGGTTTGTGTCGTGGGGTAGCGAACTTATCGGCGAATAGGTTTAGCAGTGCAAGCCCCTGTTGTGGCTGGCAAAAAAAGAAAAGAAAATACTAATGCTTCTTTTTAGTTTTGCCGTTGGAAATAGAGTGGGAAGCCTTTTCAGCGTTGTAACGGTTGATAGCATCCAATCTATTTTTACCCAAACCACAGTTAATTACAGTTGTCTTAATAACAGCTTTAAAAAAAATAAAATAAAAAAGGTTAGAGATGTGAATGGCCTCAGTTTAAGGGTATTCTAAAAACAGTCATAACTCTGTCATAATTCCCGAAGTGGTTGTTATAAACTGCCTGTTGCAGCTGGAGGGGGTTAAATCCTTTGTCTTATAACATCTGTCCCGCTGTTGATGCAACAAGTCGGAATTAATGTGAAGATGGCACGTTTAACATTTTAAATAAAGCAGTTAACATTCGATATGGTAAAAACGGATGCCCTTTAGGAACTTGTTTCAGCAAAGGGGACATGTTTTTCGTACTGAAATGCAGATGTATAGTATTTCCAAAAAGCCCCGTTCTTTTAAAAAGTCAGTTAAATATTTATAGAACATTATCTAGGATTATGTTTCCCGAATGACATATTTTATTCACTTTATGTTGTTGTAAGCATGTAGTGGCAAATTAGACTCTCAATGTAACCGTATACCGAGGTTGTATCTTCTCACCACAGCTATTCGTGGTAGGTTTTGTTGTGAGTTTTGGTCAAGCGCTTCTGCGAGTTGGAAGTTTTCTTTCAAACAGTTTAGCCGAATTTTAAAGTACCTTTTATCGAATACCTTTACTCGTAGAATACAGGCTCCGTTGCGGGAAGGCGTGTGTGTTATAATACGGGGAACTTTATATTAATTGAGTTTTGAGCCGAGTTTGCAGAGCGGGTTTTGGTCGTTGGCCTTTTCGGAAACATCCGCTCGATGACTCCACTTCTCGTGGTGTCAGCCAGCCAACAGTTTCAGCAAGAAGAGTGGAAAATATAGCCTAGAATCAGATTTTATGTGTACATACATATATATGTATATGTATGCGTATATATATATATATATATATATATATATGTGTGTGTGTGTGTGTGTGTGTGTGTGTGTGTGTGTGTGTGTGTGTGT
>JBAMYA010000016.1:9729829-9748847 GCA_037176975.1 Arrhamphus sclerolepis
ACATATATATATATAATAAGTGTAGAGCAAGTTAATTTTTTTAAATTCTTTATTTAACACAGTTATTTCCCAGGGACCCTGAATGTCTCCTCACTCCCAAATCTAATTGCATGCTTGTGGAATGATACATTTTGCCACTTCAGATCAACTTAATCAATATTTTGTTTTTACAGATGCATGACTATAAACTGTCAGGATTTGAACAAATAAGCACACTTGTTTACATGAATACGAATCGGGTTATGAGTGGGAAATGGAGGGGTAAATACAATCTTATCAGTTATCTCTTGAGCACAAGTTCTGGACCAGGCATACCAATCATGCCAAGATGTGGATCTGAAATGCAATATCCAGATTTGCTTTGCATTTGCTTTCACTTTCATTTCATGTCATTTAAATTCAATAGTACTTTATGAAATCATCAGAGGGAACAAAAGATAATATGTAAAACGATCCAGTACAAAACAGTTGAAACAGCAAAGCAGTTTTGCAAAAAAGACAGACTTATTTTCATCATATTGTCAGAGACTGAGAGCCTCATTCTGATGTCTAAATTCATTTCACACATTACTCAAGCCCTCAGTCCTTCCCCTCTGACCCTAAAAATGGCCCTTTGACCTGAGTCTAAACTCCTGCTTGCAGCTGTCCATCTATATTTGAGGAGGCAGAGGATGATGGATGCTTTTGTGTTGCACTCCATCATGATTATTTAAAGGGGGATGGGTGAGCACACCACTTGCTTTCTGATATTCTTCTCTCTCTTTTTTTATGCAGGTGTGAAGAAGCCTCCATTAGCTCCTAAACCTAAACTTCCCACCACAACCAAACCCTCTCCCCCACCCATTGCTCCCAAACCAGGTCCTTTCTTCAACTCTTCAGTTGTATCCCAACCTTCCCCTGCCACTCACAAGAGGGAAAAACCAGCGGTTGCCCCCAAACCATGCCTTTCAAAATCTACAGCCTCCTCTCCTCCTGTTTCACCCCTGCCACCTAAGCCCACTGAATGTCTTAATCTCTCTCAGGAACAGCAGGAGACTTTAGATGATAACCTTCTTCTTCTCAACTCCAAGAATGGGATTTTATCAGCACCTAGCAGACGTGAGTCAGATTACATCATTCCCACCTGCTCCTGTGCGCTTGAGGATTGTTCTCAGTGTCATCATCATCTGGAAAATGGAAATGCAGCTGAGATTGGGGGTGATTTGCACAAAGAGATGTTGCAGAATGGGGTGTCTACAGATGGAGTCACAGGAACAGTGTCACAAGAGAGAGGAGAAAACAGAGAGGAAGGAGAAGCTGTTGATAAGGGGGAAGGTGGACGGATTAGCAAAAAGCCCAGGGATAAACCTCAAAGACAGAAACACCTAGATAGGGGAATGTTAAACAAAGAAACACAAAGGACTGTGGAACAGAAGGGAGCTTTGGAAACTATAATACATCAAGAAAATGCTGTTGCTGAGCCTGATTATTCAAAAACAGAGGTGCTGACAGAGACCCAAAGCACAGAGTTAATAGAATCTGTGTCAACCTGTGATGTTGCAGGCAGCATCAATGTTTTGTCAAGTACGGCCCCTGTTGAGTCTTCTGCAGAGCCATCTCAGGTAGAAAGCAGCGAGTCTCCCAGCAAAGCCTCTCCTACAGGGTCTCACCCTGCTCTACACGTCCCTGCTGCCCCAAGTAAGCCTCTCCCGGTCCCTCACCCACGTAAATTCAAAAAGCCAGCCCTGGTAAGGCAGGATGGGCTGGAGAGTAGTGCCCAGGTTCAGGTGGTGAAGGAACAAAAACAAGGACATAAAATTCAGGAAGGTTTGGGAAATGTGAGTCTAACCGGTAATTGTCGTAGTTTAGAGAGTCTGGAGCTCAAACAGGTCACATATGATGAGCCAGTACCCCCAAAAGACTCAGGTTTGGGAGAAGATGAAATCAACGTGCCTGTACCGCCTCCCCGACAGACCTCCCTCTCACCTCGTCTACACCGAGCAGTTGAGATTCCTCCTTCCCTTAACAAAAACAACTCCCATTCTTTAGACCTTCTCTCCAAACCTGACTCAGTCAGCCATTGTAAAGAGTTTGAGAAGCACTGGGTGGAGCAGGATGAAGAAGACGGTTACGGCGACTTTGAGCGATACCCTATCACACACAGTCTTCCCAAACAGGTCAAACTTGGCTGTCACCCTCCTCTGTCCAACACCAGGAAAGCCTTTTCCACTGAGGATCAGCAGTCACCAAGAGCACCCCCTCGAAAACCTCAGAGACATAGTCTGCCAGCCCCACCGCCACCTTCCATGTGTCCTCCTGCACCTCCACATGCTAGCACTCCCATGAGGGAGCTGCCTGCACCTCCTCAGGAGAAAACCACCTGGCGCTTCTCACGACCCTCTGTGACATTTTTCAGCAGACAGATGCCCACCAGGAGCAGTGTGCCACCAAAAAGCCGTGCCCCAATGCTGGGGAGCAAGCAGAGGGCGCAGTCCTTCTCTGCAGCTGACCTGGCAACGCGGGCCAACTCCCACAAGAGGAGCCTCTCTTTCCGCAAGCTGCTTGAGCTCCGGCTGTCAGTGAAGATGCTGCCAAAGCTGCTGGCCAAGGGAGGGCAGTCCCTGGACTGTACCAGTGTAGAGACAAACAGGGGGAAGAAAAGCCTGGAGCGGCCCAATAGCTGCATTGGGGAGGCTGATATTTGTGGAGAAGGTGTAGAGGAGTCGGTGGAGTATGAGAACGTGCCGCTGTATGAGGAGATCCCGGAGTATATGAACCTGCCATTTCACAGTGCAAGGCTGGGCTGGCCACATGACCCCGACAGTGACAACTCAGATATCTATGAGGTGCAGGATCCCTATCACAGATGCCAAGACCATGATTATGAAAGGTAAGTATTTTTTCAAAGTACATTTGAGACATTCTGTTTTAGGGAGAATCCTATAATCAGTTATTTTATTGGTGAATTTGTACCTGTTTGGATTTTCTCCAGGTACAGCTTCCTCCATCCCAAAAACATGCTTTTCTGGTTGATGGGACTTTTTTTTTTTTTTTTCTTAGATGGAAAGATGGTTAACCATCCGAAGCAGAAAAATTACTCAAGGTTGATAATTTGACTGCTCACAGCAAAAATAAAGAAACACACTTTTATACCATTAACAATGGTGAGCTTGTGTTTGTGTAAGTGAGAAAAAGAGTCTGAAGGTCAATGTAGGCAGATTTCCAGACCTTCTATAAGACACTTTACATTACTGCTTCCCTGTGATCGCAGGTGACCCATAACTCCAGTGTGTCAACTGCTCCACACAACAGGTTGCACAGGTGACATTGGTGGTTTGTGTTCACAAGAGTGTGAAAGTCGGCCTTTCAGCTGGTGGCATTGAATTTGAATGGAGCATTGATGTGCGGCAGGTCAGCCTGTTTTCCTGTGGGTTATTTTCAGTGGCCAGGGCAGGAAATGTCTGAGAATCAGAGAAACGCCACAGAGCTTTCTAGAACAGGGAAAATAAACCTCCAGCAACCACCAGCCTCCTCCTCTTCAGCCTGGAAGGCCTCGCACCGCGTATAGCCCCATCTTAACCTCATCACTCCTTTTTTTTCTCCTCTCCTTCATGTTTGTGAGAAAATCTGGAGAGGTTCATTCTCATCCTGAGTAAATTACCAAACATAACTTCACATTATACATAAATGAACATTTAGTGAAACTTTTAAATGATCAGATAAAGATTGTTGATATTAGAATGAGATGCAGAAGAACATGAATGCAGTGAATAATAAAAGATACAGGGCATGACTTATGTGACATGATCAGCAACTAATGAATTAAAGATTAGAAAAGCTCCTCCAGCAATGAACAGATATTTGACTGTTTCGTGCATGTCGCTGCAGGTCTAGAAATGGAAATGTATTCGATTACTTCTTGCTTCTTTGAAGGAGATCTGTTTTTCTAGATATTCTGGCTTGTAAAAGGTAATTATGTTGATTATCAGTTAAGTTAATGATTGTGGAACTTAGTTTGGTGACAGATGTTAAAATAAAGACAAACGTAATTTCAAGAGGATTATTAAACACTGATTTGGTGACAGTAAATCACTGAACACTGAGGAAAACTTATCAATTAAAGGTACAATCCAGAGTTAAACAACCGCAGGTCAAAAACAGATAGTAAGGAGTGTAAACGTTTGTTATGGGCCAAAATGATGTGAATTAAAGCTGTTTTGAATTAGAACAGAGGATGTGTTTACATTAAAATAGCGATATCAGCACTCAATTCAAGTGACTTACATCTAAATAAATTGTGAGTTTAAGACTCTGACAAGAGTCAACAGTGTGGATAGGGTGCCTACAGTCAAAATGAGGTCATTTTTACTTTGAATGCGCACGAAAAGTTTACAAAAAGAACTTTTTGTACAGTCATCTCTGTCTGGTCGCTGCCACGAATATAAACTGCCTGGAGAGTTCATGGCCTCTGCTGTCATAGAGCAGGATCAGAACTTAGATGTTTATGACAAAACAGGCAAGTGTTAGAAGCACAGACTGTGAGCGTTCATTCTTTTGTATCTGGGATGTGCAGTTTGTGTTATCACCAGCTGTCTTCTGTGGATTTGAAACAAGATGGCAGCGACCAGACAGAGATGACAGTACAAACTGACCCTTTGATACGTTTTTTTGTGTTAGAATTACCTTGGTTTGTGTGTATGAACCGCACCCACACTGTTGCTTAAGTGATATGACATTTTTTGAGTCTTGTCAGAGGTTTAAAGTAGTATTTTGATGCAGGTCAATTGTCCCAAATGCAAACATTAATAGCTAATTTGTAAATACATACCCTATCCTTACTCAAAACGCCTTTGATTCAAGTAATTTTGGTCCTTCACAAAAGTTTACACCCCTTACCATCTAATAATAGCTCTAGGGTTGTTTTAACTCCAAAATGTTCCTTTAACAACTATGTTGGTTCTAAACGTATGCTTCAATCTCACGCCCACATGCAGAAACTCTGCTATGGGCCATCCCTCTTCTGTCAAAAAGAGCAATAACTTATTAACTTTGCCTGCTCTGACTGCAAAAATCAGTTTTTCAATTTGCTGGTCTGCGCCAAAAAAAAACAAAAAAACACCCCAAAATAACGAGCTAAAAGTTACTTATAAAAGAGTCAAGTGATATTTCTTAAGTCTTGTGTAAATAGTTATTTGGCCTGTTTTTCATGCTGAAAATAGTGCTACTACAGCCAGCAAACGTTTGGCCTTCAGTGTAATAAAACGCTGATAATGTAATACACTACTAATGGACAAATCATGAACGTCACACCACATTCAAGTTTTACTCCATTACAGAGTTAAATTCATGATTCAACATTCTGCTGTTGAAAGTAGGACACTACAACTGATGAGGTCAGAGCCACGGTTCGCGCTGAGGTACATGGGTGTGAAACCAGCCATTAAAACATTAGAGATGTGCTCTGCTTCTTAATTCTGTCTGGTATGCAGAGCCTGGCGTTTGTGTGTTGGAGAGGAGGAAGAAGCAGAGAGTGAATCTGTAGTGTTTCCCAGGCATCTGAGTCTGTTAAGTTTATGTAAGTAGCCCCGGGCTGTAAACAAGTGGTGCTCTGTGCCTGACCCAGTATGTTGGATTGCTTGACTAACAGAGAAAGCATAAGGGACAAAGACGCTCAGGGGGGAAAAAGAGAGAGAAAGAGAGTGTATTTTAGGTAAAAAGACACTCGTAAGAAAAGCAAGGAAGTGGAAAGTGTGGGATGTTGCCAGTGAGAGTAAAAGGAAATGTGGGCATTTTTTGGAGGCCTACCATCTTTATCTAATATTCATTCTGAGCCATCACCCTACTCCTGAAAGTGCATGTGGTGCAAGACAAAATCTAGACACATTAATTCCTCCTGGTCTGAAGTCTCAGCTCAAAATCAGACGGCTTTATTCTGCAGAAGAGACTATGAGACGCAGATCAAAACATTAGTGACACAAACACATGTTAGTGCTTGTACCAAGCTGGCAGACAACCTGTTTTTAGGAAGACACAACCCTGCGTGCTCTTTGACCGCCAGCAGCAAGATTGGTAAAGTCACTGGTGGAAGAAATAAGACATGTAGGTCAACTGAAAAATGCCTGTAAATTAATTTAATATCTTAGCGTCTGTTATTTTCTTTTTAATTAGATTTCTGGCTGTGGTTGTCACTGTTGGTTAGTGAGCTTGTTCCCTTAGATGCAACATCTGCAGTAATCTGTGAAATGATATATTGGTTAGAACAGTCTGGAGTCCAATGAGTTGTCTTTAGTTGTCTCATTGACTAAAAAAGCATCATAATTATCAATTTGCAGAGAGATTTAATTAATAAAGAAAAACAACAGAATGGTGTATCAATTTACACAAGTTTTACTTGTTAAATACAAGCTCCGTAAATGTCCAGGAACTTAGAACACTAACTGCTGTAGTTTAAAAAGCAAAACATTTTCCCATTTTTGCTTAATATAGATTTCCACAATTCAGGCTCTGCTTTGTTTTGCTTTGGATTTAATGTATAAAGGTGATTATCATCGTTTGGAATAAAATGAGTTAAATTATCTGGATTGCATCACATGTTGCTCTAAAACCTGTTTACATTCTTCATTATGACTGTTGACTTCACTGATTTGCATGTTACCCCTGCCAAGTGCACCATGCACCGTCACAGATGCCAGCTTCTGAGCTGATGTTAGTAAGTCGGGTGGTCCCTCACATCTTAACCCCAGAGCAAGTGTCACCCAGGATTTCCAAGAAGAATTTAAAGTCTTGATTCTTCAGACCACAGAGCACTTTTTCATTTTGTCTACTCAGCCTGCTTTCTGTGTTTGCCAAAGTGTAATCATTGAAATGTTACTCTGTAAAAGAAATCCAAGCGTTTTTTGTCCTGAACTAACTCACACTTTGTTCTATGATTGAGTCTTCCATATTGCACAAGTCGTATTTAACCTTTATTTATAAAGGGAGTGTCTTTGTAAAAGCATTTGCTGCTCTGCAGCTGTCCTCTAGTTTTACAGATATTAACATTATTTGTAAGAAAAGGTTAAATGCAGCTAATATCAGTCTGTCACTCACTATCACTTCATCTTTGTGTTTTGGCGACCAGCAACTGGATGGGCCAGGATGTCCATTCCGAGGAGGAGGAGCTGCACAGCTCAGATGAAGAGGACAACAGCTCCACTTCCAGCAAGGAGCACCTGGACGAGGCAGACAGACAGGTACTGTAATAAACCCATCTGTAATGTTTGAGGGTTTCAGTCAATAGAGAGGAATTTATTCACTCAAAGCAATGCCACAAAGTCATTACATCTAAAATTAATACTGATACATTTCCCAGCATCTGATGACTGTGGAAGCTGCTGTTGCAACCTATAAAGCTTGATTACATTCATATGTGTTCAGACCTTTAGTCTGATATTGTGCGGTTTGCTGATTGCGGTAAACATTTGGCTAAACATCTGTAAAAGAAATGGACCATCTGTGTCCAACGTTTTGATTTTTACGGACAGAACATTCAACTTGTTACACTTCATGGACTGGACTGATTCCTGTTTCTGAAACCAGGAAATATCAGTGAAAATAGTATCTGTTATCAAGCCAGCCAGTGTGTCACCCTAAAACAGTTTCCCGTCACCTTTCATAAACATGGAAACTGACAAGATATGTCTGGCAATGGAAATGATCGTCTGAATTTCATTAGAGATTAATGAATTTACTTCAAATTACCTCTCAGATGGTGGCTGGCATTTTGCAGTAATCTCTTTTATTTATTTTCTTTAATGTTACCGGGCTCACTGACTGACTCAAATACTGCAATCTTGTACTTTTTTGCGCAATATATGATTTGACAAATGCTGTCTCATGAGAATCTAGAAATACCCAAACATGAGGTTATAAATTTAAATATACTCAATAAATTTGACATTTATCAGTGGGCGATTTTGATGAAAAGCCCATTCTTACTATTAACCTCAGTATTCCACACTTTGCAAAATCATCACAGGATGGATAAAATGGGATTTATGGCAAGTTAATACAACTAGACTGATTATAGAGCTATTTTATTCATTATTAATTTTTTCCCCCCAAAGTGATCCCAAATAATTTTCACTTGTTTAAACCTGATGTTAATGAATAAAAATTGTATGAGCATTTACAGGTCACAGTGGACACTCATATCAGCTCTGGTGACTAAAGGGTCACTGCAGCTACATGAGGCTGTATGCAACGCATGCTGTTAAGAGTGTTCACTGCCCATGACAGCCTTTTAGAAGTGGGTGTGTGTGTTGAAAGGGGGGATGGTGAGCAAACACAGAAGGGCTGCAGGTTCAGGAATAGCTCCCTCAATTTCCCATCTTTCTTCGTCCCGTGTGACCCTCTCCATGATACTGTCAACACCTGTGTCTGATGCCTCTCAAGGCCTCAGGGTATCACAAATACAGGCTCTGATAGGACCAGTAGGACAATTCAGTTAAGAGCAGGGGCCAAGGCCACCGTCCAAATTAAGTCACTGAGACCGCCCCATTACCATTCAGCACCAGCAAGAGACTGGGAGAGGAGACAGATGGGAGAGAGGAGAGCGGTTATTGCTGCTTTGTGGCCTGTTCGGGGAAACTCTGATGGTTTTAAACACCAGAGCAGGATCCAATGATCATGGTGATTTGCAGAAAGCCAGTGAGTGACACTGAACTGTTGTGTTTCCACCTCTGTGGTGTCGTCTGACTGTTTCCATTTCTAAATCTTTCAGCAAGAGGATGAGATGAAGAGGAAGAAGGTGGTGCACATCGCCCAAGAAATCATGAGCTCAGAGAAAGTGTGAGTGTGATGAACCAAGAAAATGTGACATTGCTTTTTACATTGAATCTGCCCAAATGTGCTGTAAAATATGGTTCACGTGCTTATCGATTTCTACTCTTTTTTTTTTTTTTGTTAAATCAGGTTTGTGGATGTCCTAAAGCTTCTGCACATAGTAAGTGTCCTGTGTATTCAAGACTTGTATTATTACAGCATTTTCATGATTTGTTTGAACAGTCAGAGGAAATGGTGTGCCTTGTGTGTTGTGATAAATGTTGTGGTGTGTTTTGTTAGCCACACAGACGCTAGCACTTTTTTGAGAGGGCGATCAAAGCTTTTCTCTGGCTCTGGACTGGTGTTGTCCTTGCTAGAGGGCTTTTACAGAGTTCTGCAATCCAGTTTTTCCAGAGCTGAGGTTTGTAAAGTTGCTTCGTCTGGGTATTTAAAAAAAAAAAAAAAAGATTTTTGGGGTTTCCATGAGGAAGCAGTGGGCAGGTAAATGCATAGCTGCAAGGAGGGAGAAGGTACTTTGATCTGTTCATCCCAGCAGGAGTGTGTTTAAATGCAAGAAAAAGATTATTAACTCATCTCGTGATGGCCGAATGTTAAGGGTTGTTTGGCTCTGCTGTCATGAGCCTGGTGACACACTAAAGGAAAAACCCAGACTTCCATGTGCCACGAGAGCAGCTTCACTGTACTATTGTGTTAATTATACAAGTCTGTGGAACTCTTGAGAGCCTGAGTACCATTCTTCCGAAACACCTACCTTTGTTTTTTTTGGTGATGTGATGAAAGCAATGTGGAGAACTGTGGTAGATATGACTCAAATATCTTGCATATGTGTTAAGCTGGGTTGAGATCAGACAGACAGTAGCAAATGATTCACATGATTTTTATACATGTCATATCATTTAGTGACTTACTGTGCCATGTGGATTGACTGTGTTGATGGCGGTGTAAAGGTTATCGTTCATAACAGGCTTGTTTTAATTTGCAGCAGTGGGTGAATTTAACCCAGAATGGTCCAGAACGGCATTTCAGTAAAAGATGATTAGGAAACAAGAAAGAAGAAAACCCATCAGCTAACAACATCTTAAACAGCATATTTGCTTTATTCACTGCTTCTAAATCTGTCTAAATTACATCTGGATTACCCAAGTCTGGGTCATGTCATAACAGCATTAATACCACAAACAGATTACATATTATGAACAATGATCTTAAACTCTCACTGCAACAAAGGCACTGCCTAGAGCATGCTCTGAAGGTACACCCAACATGCTGCAATATTAAAGCTGCAGCCAAGTAATCCTTTTTTTTTTTTTCTTCTTTTTTTCCAGTGGGCTTACATGAAGATTTATCTGTATAATTATTTTGTTGTTCACAGACAAAAAAGTATTTTTAAAGACCTGAGAGCAGCAATTAACTATTTCTTTCATTAACAGGGAAAGTATTTGAGCAGTAAAACAACAGAAAACAGAAAAATAAGTGTCATGGTTCTTCAATGTAACTAGCCATCCAAAATTCTCAAAATCCCATTAAAGCGCCAACTTATTAACTGCCATTTAATTTTATTTGCTGCATCTGTGATAGGTGTTACTTATGGTGTGCCATAAGTTGATTTGTGGTGAGCAGAATGATTGCTGACCATGTCAGGTTTTGTAAAACATGCTAATAAAAATAGTTTTTTTTAAAACTAGCTCCATGTGAATAAACAACAAATACAATTCTTTCATCATTCATACAGAGGCTTTGTTTTCATTCATGCTAAAAACTTTTTATAGTGCATGCTTTCAGAAGATTCATTTACTCAAAGTGCATCCAAAAATGATGAATGGTTTTTCTTTTTCTAAAAGAATTATTTATTACCTTTCTTTCATCTCACTAACTGATATTACAGCTATCAGTTTAGAGGGTTTGTAAGTGTCTTCTTTAGAAGCTGAACACTTGACAGAGAAGGCTTTGTTCACGTATACTAGACGGCCACACTCCCTAGCAGGCCTGTCCTTGGGGAATTCCAGGTGAGAGGGTTCAGAGAACCCACCTGTCTGGCTGCCTCAGAGGAACTTCGGTAGAAACCTGGTCCTACGGCTGACGGGGGAGGGAGAGGCGTGGACCTC
This sequence comes from Arrhamphus sclerolepis, assembly GCA_037176975.1. NCBI lineage: Eukaryota > Metazoa > Chordata > Actinopteri > Beloniformes > Hemiramphidae > Arrhamphus > Arrhamphus sclerolepis. The sequence continues at coordinate 9,740,737 of JBAMYA010000016.1, forward strand.
TGTCCAAGAAAAGAGGTCATATCACATTCTTCTCTCTCTGCGAATGGCCTGGCCATGCAGCAGCTGCTTCCTCAGGCCGCAGAGACGACCTCCAGACACACACGTGCTTTAGACAATTCTCTGTGTGTGCAAAGTTTATGTTGTGTGTTTGCAGGTGGGTGCGTGGGCTGGTAAATCTGTACTGCATATTTGTTAAAAGTCACCCAGCCGACATGTTGACTTTGTCTTTCCATTTTTGGTTTATTTGCACCAGACATTTGTGCGTTGTAAATTTTAGGATGGTGGTTTGTCTGTTTATTTCTGGAACTGGAGAAACTTGAGAGCTTTTACTTTTCCCAGTTTGTTAGATCCTGGTGTAATGGAGTTTGGTCTTGTTTGCTGCATGATGAGCACAGTTCATCACCTACAAATTAAGGTTGTGAGGCGTTTGAGCTGTGGTTATTTTGTATTTTTAAGAGCGTCAGATGACAAGTTGACCCGGACATCGGGATCCTGTGCAGCCTCCCTGCTTCCTTCCAGGTGCATGTGTGCATTTTCACACTGGACAGAGTCAAAGTGCTGACTCTGCTGTGAAAAATAAGTGCCGAGTTGTTTGGGAAGGGTGGAGGACTAAGGGTCAGTTTATGAGGTGATAAGCAGGTGTTCCTGTTCTGCTGCAATACTATGTTTCTTGTGTGTAGAGCCATATATGTCTGTATTTATGCAAGGCATTATCAGAATTAATACCTGCCCACCCTGCCTCATGTCTCATCAGGACTTTCGTGATGCTGTTGCCAAGGCAACCCGTCAGAATGGAAAGCCAGTGGTGGATGAGCGAATCCTCAATCAGATCTTGTACTACCTGCCTCAGCTGTACCAGCTCAACAGGGACCTGCTGAGAGAACTGGAGGAGAGAGTGGCACACTGGTACAAACATATGCTTCTTGTGTTTTTTTGTTTTCAAACATTATTGCAAAATGATCTTTTCTTGCTTTGGCAGTAACATTTTCCATCATTTTTAATGTTGAAAAGCATTTTATTGAATAACGTTAGGCAATAAAGTTGCTCAGGCAGGTTGTTTATTGTTTAAATCCCTTGACAGGCCTGTATGATGGAGTAGCAGGAATATAAGTTTGACCTCTTAAACCCTAAGGTGCAGTGAGGTGTCATTTGTAGTAGTACTCCATATTCTGATAACTTAATTGATCAAAAGAAGGGCAATTCTTTCGCTGCTTATCACATCTGCAGACACCAAAACATGTTCATTTCACTTTAGTAAACAAACAGAGTTGGTAGATAGTAAAACAAATAAGATGCAATTAATAACCCTGATAGATCAGATGAGAAGTTCAGTCATCTGAGCACTTGCTCTCCTACATCAACAGAGACAAATTGAAGTGGTTAGGGCATGCAGTCGGGATGCCTCCTTGACGTTTCCCTGGGGCGATGTTTCTGGCATGTCCGACCTGGAGAGAGCCTTGGGGCAGACCTAGTACACGTTGTAGATATTATATTTCTCGGCTGGCCTGGGAACATCTTGGTGTCCTCCCAGGAGAGCTGGAGGAGATGGATGGGGAGAGGGAGATCCGGGCCTCTTTGCTTAGTCTGCTGCTGTCACTTCACACAGACGAATAAGCAGAAGATGATGGATGGGTAACAATAGGCATCTTTTAAAAGTGCTAACATAAATAAACAATAAATTTATCTGCTAAAATGACAACTGTCAGGATTTAACTTGATTGCAGAAGAAATAAAAGATAAAGGGTATCATTTTCTGTTATATATCATGTCCCCTCATCTTCCTCTACAATGTTAAATCTGTTCAGGATGAAGTAAAATTATTCCTAAAACAAGCCTACCAGCTGCACTCTCTTTCAGTTGATTCAGAGCGTTACAGCTGTTAAATCAGATGTTAGATTTCTCGTGCAGATTTGACCTGACAACTTTTAAGGAAAATACTTTCTTTTCCACACCAGTGGGTCCAAAAGTAACTTATTAAAACCTGAATGTGACATGTGAAGGGAGTGGAGGGCCTCATACATTATTCCTGTATAACTTTAGAATGTTCAGCCACATAGACGGTGAGCAGACTACCAGTCTGCCAGTTGGACTCATTAAGAACCTGTCAGGGCTTGAACTGAAGGGAATTGCTTTTGTCCATCTGGTTACAGGAGTGAACACCAGAGACTGTCGGACATATTTGTCCAGAAGGGCCCTTACCTGAAGATGTACTCCACCTACATCCGGCAGTTTGACAACAACGTGGCTCTGTTAGACGAGCAGTGCAGAAAAAACCCAGCATTTGCCGCAGTTGTCAGAGAGTTTGAGGTAGGAGTCAACGTATTTTAAGCAGTTTTTGTGATTATTTTTCCACTACAAAGTTTATTATTTGTTTCTCTGTTGAATGGTTTCTTTTAATATATTGTGTTACTTTCAATGTACAAATAAAAGGCAAACAGTTGTTCTTAAATAATTTTGAAAGGTAAATGTTTCAGGTATCTTTTTAGCAATCTTTTTGGGTCATGTCTGTTAGATCTGCAGCCAGGACCTCAATAAAGACTACTTATGTAACATTACATGGAAATACTTTTGAAAAGTTCTGCCTTTTTATCTTCACCCATCAAAAATGCAAGTGTGTTTGTGTGTGTGTGTGTGTGTGTGTGTTACCAACAGCATGTATAAACAGCTTTGTATTTTGTCTCAGATGAGCCCGCGATGTGCCAGCCTGGCTCTGAAACACTACCTGCTGAAACCAGTGCAGAGGATCCCTCAGTACCAGCTGCTTCTCACAGGTACAAACAAGCCAACCCACATTCACTCCCCGTTCTGCTCCGACCTCAGCACGCTGCAGGTCAAAGGTTTATTGAATCACGGTGCTGCTACACTGACAGCATGAGACCGAAACCTGGAGTCAAGTCAAGTTCTACTGTTTTGGCTTCATTGGTGTTATTTTAGGTTTTTGCAGTAGAGTGCCACCCGGTGGAAAGTCACAGTGACAGAAGCCTGTTGATTCAGATAATTTGCAGTACACAGCAGAGGAAAAAAACGTATATTTTGAGAAACAGAAGAGGTTATCTGCACATTAATCTCCTTGTCCTTTGTTCACCCATTAACTTTTTATTCTCTCCACACAGTATTTTCTTAATGGTGTGATGGTGGTATCATGTAATCTGTTAAGTAAACAAAATTAAGCTGAATATTTGCAATTGTTATTTGTCAAATTTACATTTGATTTCTCAATTTCTCATCCTATATGTTGGTTTTACTTTTTTCTTTAATCAGCACTTGAATTGTACAATTTGAGGTCCATATAATCCCCCTTTCCCACTTTGAATACATTATTATAGTGACCCAAAAAAATTGTGACCACCTTCTTGTCTTAAACGATGAAGAGTTTCCTTTTAAATTACCCTCCATCGCTTGGTGGTATTAGTTTGCTCTTAGGCATTAGTTGCTTTGGACCCCCAAAGCATAGAATTTACATCACCACAAAAGGATGATTTCTACTGCAAGAAGCTCCAAGTGTGATGAAAAATAATTATTTACAATCAGACTGACTGAAGTCAACTGTTGCACAAAACATGAGGTTTATTTGTTTGTTTGTTTATTCATTTTAAGTGATTGATCAGTTTTGCCACTCTGCAGCTTATTGTCAGTCATACTGTCTATTTCAAAATTCAAGATTCAGTAGGTACTCTATAGATACTCTATATATTCAGGACATACAGAAGAATCAAAAAGCTTTTTTTCCTCTGTCTCCTTAAAGAGGAGTGCAAGGTATAAAGCGTAATATATCAACTTTAAGAAAATTAACAAATATACATTTATCAGTAACTAGTCAGTAACTGAAGGCAGTTCCCCAGCTTCAATAGGCAAGTATAATGTTCCAGTTGTTGTGTGAGGAATCAGTTTTATGCTTTAAAAATGGAATGAGTTTAAATCTCTTTGTTCTCATAGATTATCTGAAGAACCTTCCAGAGGACTCTGAGGACTATAAAGACACACAAGGTGAGACAAAGTACTTCATTCCTTCATTCGTTTTTACCTTCTAGGTTTTTACTTAAAAGTATGCCAAACATCTATGCTTTGTCTTTGATATCGATACAGCTGCCCTCAGCATAGTGAAGGAAGTGGCGAACCATGCTAATGACATAATGAAACAAGGGGTAAGACCTGATTCCAGTTTAAGCCATGAGATGTGCATTATTGGTCTGCTACGGTATGTGTAACCCCTAATCTTTCTTGTTTTGTTTTTTGTTTTGTTTTTTTCTTTCAGGATAACTTCCAGAAACTGATGCAGATTCAGTACAGTCTCAATGGTCACCATGAGATCGTTCAACCTGGCAGGGTATGTGCCAAAAGTCTTGGACCAATTATATGAGAGAATTTCTGGTACAAGTTCATGAGACTGCTAAACTCCAGATTTGTGCCTGTAACTCTTTGTTTTTGCTGTCTTTGATAATGTTGCATGTTCTTGATGAGGCTAAATAAACTTTGGTCAGAAAATTCTACTATATCGAATGGGACTGTGTGGAGAAAGTTATACTGATGTTTGCTGCTGATATCACTCGTGACACCACATGTGAGAGTGATTTTGAGTCATGAGAAGCTTCTGATCAACCTCTGGACTCTTCTTACTGTCAGTGCTTGCAAACGCAGCTCAATAAAAGCGAACATGCTTCTGTGTGCAGGTGTTCTTGAAGGAAGGAACTCTGATGAAACTGTCCAGGAAAGTCATGCAGCCACGTATGTTTTTTCTGGTGAGCAACAAGTGGACTGGTGCACCAGTCTCCAAAACCTGTTGTACTTCCTTTGACAATGATGTGAATTTAATTTACAGTCACAGCTACATTATTACACTGAGTTTAAAATTTTTCTCAAACGACTCTGTGCCAATGATCTACACATAATAATTAATAACAACTTTTTTTAAAAGTGTATGTAAATTTACTCTAAATGCCATATTTCTTTTTAAACGTTTTCTTTCTTTCTTTTTCTGTTTGTTCCAGTTTAATGATGCACTCATGTACACCACTCCAGTCCAGTCTGGCCAGTATAAACTCAACAGCGTTCTCTCTCTGGCTGGAATGAAGGTTGGAAAAATGATACAATCACACAATTACTGTTGTGGTTTATGTGTTTTTTTTTCCCTTTTTGTTCTTGTTTCTTGTATGTTTTTGTTCACTTTAAATTCAGATTGACTTCATTACACCGTAAGCTTATCCACCATCTGCTGCTGTAGTGATGCATTTATTCCCTACATTTACTTATGTCCGTCAAACACAACCCTTCCAGGGTTAATGTCCAGCAATAGCTTCAGCAAACCTCATTCTGGTGTATTTTGTGTTTTCCAGGTGAGTAAGCCCAGCCAGGAGGCCTATCAGAACGAGCTGAATATTGAAAGTGTTGAACGCTCTTTCATTCTCTCAGCAAGGTCAGCATTTCTACTTTACCTTGTTGATTTATTTATTTTCTACTTTACCTTGTTGATTTATTTATTATTTCACTGTACAATTGGTGCTTAAGCTGCTGGAACCACAATTTCCCTGAGGGAGACCTCAAGGGATAAATAAAGTTCTATTCATTCATTCATTCATTCGCTCTCATGGCTCAGCTCCACCATTGGATGTGAGATGTTGAAAAATGAAGGTGTTCATGGTGCGCTTTGTGTTTGCAGCTCAGCCACAGAGAGAGACGAGTGGCTGGAAGCCATCGCCAAGGCCATAGACGACTACACGAAGAAGAAAATCACTTTCATATCAAGCCGAAGTCAAGAAGAGGTACAGCTGTAGATCTATGTGAGCGCTCGGTGTCATCTGTGAATTAACTCTCAGTCTGTGTTCAATCAGACGGACATTGTTGTCGACAGCGGGGCCCCATTGGGCTCAAAGGCTCCCATCTGGATCCCAGATCTGAGGGCCACAATGTGCATGATCTGTACCTGCGAGTTCACCCTCACCTGGAGGAGGCATCATTGTCGTGCGTGTGGAAAGGTCTGCACCATCGTCGGCACAGCTGACTCCCCCTTTGCACAACATGAAGCAAACGTCTTTCTCATCACAGTTGCACGTGTGTCTGACAGGTGGTGTGTCAGGCGTGTTCTGCCAATAAGTACTACCTGGAGTACTTGAAGAACCAACCGGCTCGCGTGTGTGACCACTGCTTTGCCAAGCTGCAGGAGAATAGTGAGAGAACAGCTATTCCTGAGCAGCCCATTTGACATGATTCATAACTTTTTTTTAATTATTATTATTGTTATGTGTTTACTACTTCTTTATTATGTTTCAGGTGACCGTTGTGCCTCCACATCAGTGTCTCCAATCAAATCTGGAGCGTTCTCCTTCACCAGAAAACAGAAGAAAATACCTGCTGCCCTAAAAGAGGTGCACCACATGAACAAGCTAAACTCGATTTCGGTTATCGATGTTTTTTGTCTGTTTTTGTTTTTTTGTGAGTTATTCATGCACGGATTTTTGTCTCTCGCGCTGTTTTTCCAGGTGTCCGCCAACACAGAGAACTCCTCCATGAGTGGCTATTTAAACAGGTCCAAGGGCAACAAGAAGCATTGGAAGAGGCTGTGGTTCGTCATTAAGAATAAAGTCCTGTACACCTACGCTGCCAGCGAGGTACCTGCACTGAACCCTCTGGTGATTTTTCTGTGGAGGTTTTCTCTTTGTGAACTGAATTTTTATGTCTCCGTGTAGGATGTTGCAGCATTAGAGAGTCAACCCTTGTTGGGTTTCTTCCTGAGAGAGGAGAAGAACGGACCGGCTCAGAAGCTGCAGTTCAAGCTGTATCACAAAAATACACTGTTTTACATCTTCAAAGCCGACGACATCCCCACAGCGCAGAGGTACCAGCAAATGACAGAGCAAGTCTTTGATTGATTCAAAGGATTTGAGTCCCATTCGATTTGGCAGCATTCACAGTTACCATGGTAACTGCAAGAATAGTTGAGGAGGACCCAGTGGTAGAAAAAAAGTCAGGGTCAGTCAGTCAGGGTTACAGCAGTGATCTGATTTTTTAGACTTACCCACATAAAAGCATAGCGAGCACAGTAATGTTTCTGCCTCTCAGTCCATTCCTTATTACAAACACTTATCCAATCCAGTGCAGTAAGAAAATGTCAAAAATGGCTTGTAAGTGGTAAAAATGTGTTTTCTGTTATTTGTGCTGTTAAAAGTGCATCCCTATGCCCACAAGCATGGATGAGGAGCCCCTGAGCAAGGCACCTGAAACCCCCGCCTGCTCCCTGGGCGCTGCACCGTGGCAGCACACTGCTCTGGGTCTAACAGCCCAGATGGGTTAAATGCAGAGAGAGAATTTCCCCACGGGGATCAATACTAGTAAATTAAAAAAAAATCAAAAATCAAATTACAGTGTAAAAGGTGGCATTCATAGTAGAGCTTTATATTTCTGCTTATTTCTGCCAACTCATTGTTAAGCCGTCAAGACCAAAATCAAACTGGTTTCATTAAATTTGGCATCTATAATAATGTCTTCAAGAAGCAGCTGTTTTCAATGTTACAATAAGGAAAAAACATAGCAGACAGATGCTGACAGAAATGAACTGGTAAATGTGGTGGCACATGAGCAGCTAAAAGGTGGCATATGTTTTTCTGGAAACCAGCAGCAGAGCTGAAAGAGAGGGAATTTTATCAGATGGACATACAGTTGAAACCAGAAACTTACATACAATGTCAAAAAAGGAATAGCATATTTTTTTCTCACTGTCTGATATTAAATCAGATTATTTTTTTCCTGTTTTAGGTCAGTTTAGATTACCAAAAAATTATTTGTGTTTGCTAAATGAAAGATAATTTTTATTACTTTCTTCGAAGTCAGAAGTCTACATACATTTCCGCAGGATTTGGTAGCGTTGCCTTTGAACTGTTTGGCTCAGATCAAACAAGCACAAAAATGGGATGCGGTGGGAGGTGCCGTGGGCCCGCTGGATGTCTGGGGCTCCGGTCTTCCTCATGTCATCCTCGTGTCCTCAGGGAGGATCTGTGGGTCCAAACAGCCACTATTGAACATTCTTAGGGAGAAACCTTACAGACTCAGCACGCTCACACACAAATACACACACAGGTGTTTATGTTCAGGTGTTTGTCAGGTACACACTTAGTTGG
>JBAMYA010000016.1:9748947-9769143 GCA_037176975.1 Arrhamphus sclerolepis
CAATTTCAGTGTCTATATTCTAGTATATTTTAATGGTGTCGGGGGAGATGCTCCTTGTTCCTCTGCCATTTTGAACTCCATTAACCTCTTTTATTTTTAGGATGACCACAACAGTTAAAATTTCCCTCTGAGATTGCCTCAAAATGGCCCATTTTAGCTCGAATTTTTCAAAGTCTTTGCAAGGGGGGCACCCCCCCACCCTCTCGTGCTCCCTCATGCCAAAAAAATTCTAGAAAAACCCCTGCATTGTAACCACTTTCACAAATTTTTAAAGCATTTGATAGACCATGCTAAACATGTACAAACTTTGCGTTCATTCTGTTAACTGATAATTCAGTTGATTTTAGTTTTCAAGCAAATTGAAAGTATTTTTTCCAGTTACACCTTCTCAGTTGTATGCTTTTCTTTACATAATATGAAAAAAGATAAATTATTTAGTCTGTTGTTTGGTTTAAGGAAAAAAACAAAACAAGGTAGTATGAACGCAGGCTTTAAAGAGAATATCAACAGCGTTGTTTTGTTTTTTTTAATTTCTCTCTCTTAACACAATGTTTCTTATGTCAACAAAAGACCAAAGCCAAAGAATGTTGAGTCAAAGCGACAGGTTAAATCAGTTTGTTGCTTGCTCCTTTTCTGAGACCAGCTTTTGCAGCATGGTTAGTTAAATGGCCAGTACACACACATACACAGTCCACACGATGAGCCACTGTGATGAACTGAGCCCCGGCCATTGTTTGACCATTCAGAGAGAGGAAAATGGGAGGAGTAAATGTTGTTGAATGGAAGCTGACTGATGGTCTTCGCCTTCGACAAGCTTCATTGGGAATTACAGCGAGGCCGTCTCTACTCAATTGCGTCTGTTGTCAGGGCAACCGATGGAATCTGTTTCTTTCTGCCGTAGCCTGGAATAAATGACACTTAAACCTATTAAGATGAGGGTACATATGAGCATGACTCGAAGGAGCAGTGCAACAAGAGAGTCAATCTGTGAAATTTAAATTACTGAGGTAATACACATGTAGCTTCACAGGTTTATTCCCCCGCCTCTTTCACTCAGTTCATCTTTTTTGTCTGTGCTTCTGGATTACGGATTGAGTGGGCTAAGCTGTCAGTGGATAAACGTACACCAGCAGTGATGCCATGTGAGTGAGTAACAGTGCGGATTTATTAACACACAAATGCTGCAGCCATCAAACAGATCCAGTGTTGGGTTAAGGCACACACACAGCTTTTTAGTCCTTAGTCATATGAAATGAAGCTGATTCACAGCCAGTTTGTGTGTTCTATGAGCACATATATATCAACCTAACAACAAAAATCTGGTCCAACCTATCAGACATTTCATATTCTACCTGCTCAAAATCAACAGCATGCTTCTTGCTAAATCACTACAGCCTGCTGCAATGACAGCTCAGTCAGAAATACACAGGGCAGAAACCGGAACTCTCACATTCATTCACAGGTTGACTGCTGCTTGTCCCTGATTATATAATTGGAAATAGAACATTTTGTTTAGGTTAGGTTTTTCTAAGTATTTCATAACTGTTATGTAGCTGAGTAAGCCACTGTGGAGTATTTAGTAAGCAGTTATTTCAGTCAATCCCCAGAAAATTAAGACATTTTCTTCTTATGTTTTAATTTAAAAATAGTTTTATTAGTTCAGAAGCAACAAATAGCTTCTAGTTTCTTCTTGTCCTGGTTTCTCAAATATGCATATTTTTATAGGACTGAGTGTGTTCATGTGTGCACTGGTATTCTTGTTTTGATTTGATTCATGGTCAACATCCTGAGAGGTCGTGTTAGCTGAATATTTTGTCACTGCCCATGTATTTATTTATGGAAAAATCTAAGAGGCATCTGTCATTTTCACATTATAACACAGGGCAAAGCACATAGCAGCAATGTCAATAGCCATACAGTCATGTCAAGTTTGGATTGTGGTCATCAGCACATGCTGATGGATTTCCTACTGGTGAAATGAAATCCCACGTTCAGAGAGTTCTGCAGACTCACTTCCCTGGGGTAAATGTTTTCTGACTTCCAAATGCGAGCTGCAGTGTTGTGGGTAATTGCAGTCTCTAATGTGGCAGCAGAGTTAGAGGTTCAGCCTCCTGAAGAAAATGAAAACAGCCTTTTAAAGTTGTCTGTCGGGGTACAAATATAAAATTGAATGGCAATTTCTTTTCCAGCTGTCTCCTTATTTTATTAGACACAAGCCAGAACCCATTTTAAGTCCATGTGGATCACAAGGAAGTGATATTATCATAAGCACTCCAAAATGTGAACAAATTTTTTTGCATAATTGGCTAACAGAAATGATTAATGAAATAGCTAATAATACCCCTTCTTTTTTATTGTTTAGTTCAGTTAAATAGTCATTTGATGTCATGTGCATGATCTGTTTTTTTTGTTGTTTGTTTTTGATAAGAAGGGTGCCAAGTAACATTTTCAGATGTTAAAATTATTTAAAAACTGCAGATCACAGAGGGAAGGCATATTTGTAGAACATCCAAGTACTTGTAGTTATAAAACTAAAAGATATTTTGGTGCGGTCTGATTGAAGAGTTTCAGCCCCACACACCTGCTATTGAAGATTATGTAATTCACAGGAGGGGAGTTTTAAAATGTACCCACACAGTCTGAATGAGTTATCACACAACCACATGCAAACCTACTATTCATGGTGAGTTGTATCACAATAGCGTTGGCTTATTTTCATGCCAGTGTTTCAGTGTCCTCAGCTCTGGTAAGTGTAAGTTCATCACTATGTGTGTGTGTTTGAGTTCAGAGCAGTGTTATGTTCTGAATCAGCCATCCAGAAATGGAGTCTCTGTGCTATTGCTAAATACAGATTGGACTGCACAGTATGTGTCTAGAGCTCCTTATTGTGAGGCTCAATGATCCAAAATATATTTAATACTAAGGCATTAAAACTAGTTATTGTTGTAAGTTTCCAGTTAAATTAATTTAAAAGTGCAGTATAAATAGGAAAACATGTATTAGTGTGTACATTTAAACATAGTTTGATCATGTTTGTTCACATTTTACATTAGTTTCTGATTGAGTATATATCTTTGGTTTCAAATGAAAACATTTAATCAATATCTGCTGTGGCCCTGTGGTCTGCACCAATCACTCCATATAGATCAATTTTTCTGGCTAAAAAAATGGAAAGTTTGGTGCGTGCTTAGATGTTGAGTGTCAGTGGTGAGCATGTAGAGCAGGAGTGGCATGAAAAGCCTTTTCCATCTTTTAAGTCACCGACATGGGAGCACTCTGGCTGCCGTGTAGAGACGGCCCTCGTTGAACAAGCACATAGTTTCATTTCTGGGGAGTTTCACTTCAGGCTACCACACCACAGCACTTTTATGTGATCTCTTCAGCTATGGCAATATATGTTGTTGTTTCAATGTTGATTCATAAATCTCAGATAGGTTATCATAAATCATCTTGTATTTAATGTAATTCTAGAAAGATTTTAAAATGTATTATTTATTTAAGCAATGCTTAAATAAATAAGCATTGCCACACAAGGAAGCCAGATGAAAATGGCAGAAATCGATCATGGTGACACATATGAAACATCATCCTACTGTTTCAGGTTAATAAACAAGTTACTCTTTAGCTTCTTTCTAGGGAAGATTTTATTGGACTTAAAGAAACATGCATGTTTGTGAACCCAGAGGAACCTGTTCATTGTTGAAAGCAATGTTTAGATATGAGATCTGATGTAGAAACATCAATGTTCCAACTTCTTCATCTAAGTTTCATCATTCGAGTTTGTGGTCATGCTGTGGTGATGCTGTTCTATGGAGAATTTATTTTCCTTGTTACAATATTTCTTTAAAACGTTAAGATATGGTGGTCAGACTGAGCTGTGGAGTGGCATGAAAAATTAATTGTTCAAAGTGATGGTTTGCTTCACTGACTAACACAAGGGCAGCAGTCGGAGCACAAATGGCTGCTCTACTTCTCTGCAGTATCTCAGTGGTATTTAGTTTGGTTAAATTATTGATTTATACTTTACATTCATTTCACTTTTAGTCTGATATTTTATTCTAAGATTGGGCAAAACACCAACAAAGGATACTTCCATTGCTTTGTAGCACCTGGAGTTCACCAATATTTAGTCTGACTGGCCAATTATGATTGAGAAATAATAAATAAACACATCATAGAACTGATGATGCAAATGGCCACTCTCCAGAAAGTGTGTTTTTAGTGTGAAAGCCTCTGCAACCGCAGAATAACCTAAAAGCCCTAGCCTGGCAATTAGTAACAATTGTGTGGTAAAAAACAAACAAACAAAAACCTCAAAAGAGCAACCAAAACCTTTGTGATAACAAACATTCGACAAACATTATAGTAAATTTGCAGGCTGAGGCAGTGCTAGTTTTGACTTGTTACTTGACAACATTGCCAGCTTAGCAAGCTTGCAAAGTGTCATGGAAAAATGCTTTTCCTTTTTAAAATGCAAGACAAATAAGGATGATTAATTAGTTAAAAGTGTTTATGTGATTAAAAACTGCACTTCTTGTTAAATTTTTATTTTCTACAGTAAACTGTAGAAGGTTCTGCTACCACCACTGTTTTCCAGGATTTGTCATCTGTGCAGTCAAAACAACACTCCAAATGTTTTGTTCTTAATTTGCCCATAAGAAACTTGCAGAACTCTTCTGAACACACAGGCACACATAAGCTCGTATTCATACAGACTCATAACTTTGGGATGTCAGAGTCCTCCTATCTCAGCCTAAAGTCCAGTTGAAAATGGTCAGCGAACAGCTGCAACTCTTGGACAATCTCCCAACTCCTGTCGATGTAAAGACAACCGCTTCCAACTCTGGAGCTCCAAAAATTAATTAAAGTAGGACAAAGAACTTTTTGTTCATGTTAGAATATCAATTTCAGTTTCATTTGAAAGAATATTTGCTCATTTATACTAAGTGTCGTCTAGCTGCAGTGATCAGCCATGCCTGCTAACAGTAAAACCCAGTCAAAGTTACTTCCAGCCCTTTCCTGGTCTGAGAAATGTGTATCACAGGGCTGGAATGATAAAACAACATTCAAGAACTTATAACCAACATAATCGTGAACATGTCAATTATTTCAGTTGTTTGAAATATTTAATAAATTAACATAGATAGTCAATCTGTACATTTTGTCTCACTTATTTTAAGTGAAAGAAAACCACAATGGAAAGTGAAGAGAGGAAATGCATTAGAAACAATTTAGTTTAGTTTCAAGGATTAAAAAAAATACTTATAGAGGATTATATAACTGTTATAGACTGTTATTACCTTGGCTCAACACATAGTATGTCAGGCATATTGGCCACATGTCTTATTGACATACAACATTTTGGCATGAAAAAATACAACTTAATGGCTATTTCTAGTTTGTAGTGCTGATGTTTCACATATCAGGCTGGTATGGAGAATAATAAAACATTGTTTTCAACACAAACTCATGCATCTGAAACAATTGTAAAGGGCTTGTTAAAAAATTTGGGAAGTTGGAAAAAGGAAAAAAATACCATTCACTCTTGCAATATGTTATTGGTGTCAGCTGCTCTAAAGCTTCCAGGCAGAGGGCAGAAAATAAACCTTAATGTCAATGAAGAGTCTCGGCTGTGCCAGTCATGGGATATTGTAGAAAAGTTCTGGAAGGTCATATGCAGCAGGAGTAGTTGTGTTGATTGTTTTCAACTTCTGCTTCTTCTTTTCAGGTTACAGATGGTCATAATTCTGATTAGAATTTAGGATGGAATTCGAAATCATTACCTTTTTCTTTAGTTTAGGCAATTACTTGTTAGTTATAGGAACCATTGACAATAGATAAAAGTATGAGATAAATTAAATCCTCAAATCTTAATTTTTTTTAGAAATGTATGTAGATGGTTTTCCAAGTACAGTATAATATGAGTTTCTACGATAAAATATGAATTATATGATACAAGTTGGACTTTCACAACACTTGTGTTGTTCCGGTTTGTAGCCTTCATTAGGGCTATAAGACATTCAGAACTGCATTGAATACAGTAGAATGTCTCATTATGAACCTGATGAAGGTCAGAAGCAAAAGTGCTTTGGTCAGTTATTCAAGTTTTCAAACAGTGAATTTAGCTTGTTTTAGCAAGATGTTTTTTCTTTCAGTCTCCAGTGCCTGCCTTTCCATTTTCACATTACTTTCTTTCTTACCAAGCATTTCAAGCCAGTGTTAGAACAGAAGCAATGTCTGTTGGATAATCTTTGCCCTGGAAAGCAGAGATTAAAATGTGAGATTACAAGAGTTGAGTGAGAGAGAAAAGAGAGGTGCGATTACAACTTCTTTTTTTTTCTTTCCTTTCCTTTTTCATGGAGTCCCAAACTGCACGTGATCATGTAAACCAGGTCATCTATAAGTATGCACATGACTCGGATGGGGCTAACCCATTTCAGATTACATGGTAAACTTCCCTCATTTAAAGATTTGTCTGTGTGTTTGTGTGTCGTTGCTATGTGGCTGCTGTGTGGTTGCCAGATCATTAGTTCATGCAGAGGTTCCCGAGATAGTAAATGACTTGCCAACAGTTCATTGATTTTTAATTCGATATCCATCCACAACCCTCTTTCCCACTGTAGTGGTGTGATTTATTGATTTACTGTATTTATTTATTTTATTTTTTTTGGCTCACATTACATATGAGCTTTTATTGTTCTTTTGTAGCTGGATGAAAGTGTAGTTCTTCTGCAGACGAGATGCTTCATCCTCTTTAACTGGACACAAAAGAGGTTTGTCGAAATGTGATTTGAGCATTTAGTCTGTCTTAATGAAATGCAAAGAACACTTCTTTTGCACAGTGTTGTTGTTGCGGCTCTGGGGTTGGCAAGATCTCAACTATGTATACCTCTTAGAATTAAGCATTTAGCATCAGTACGAGTTAGATTTCCATTCAAATTCAGCATCAACTTCATCAAGATTTAAAAAAATTTAAAAAAATCTGAAATGATAACAGAAGTGGATGATATATCATTTAGATAATGCACCTAAAAAATAAAATATCCAAACAAATCTTTAATTTTGTGTGTTCAAGAACTTAAGCTACACTAAGCTACACTTTTTCATTGCTCTTCATAGATCTGATGATTTTGCTGCTGGAGAAGCTTCATGTCATCTCTGTTTGTACATCATTTGCCTTTTAAATGATGGTTTTTCCACTCTAGGTTAACAATGTATAAAATGAAAATGAGTACAAAGACACGTGGTTAGAAATGCATTAAGGAAGTCCACTGCTATCTTTTCCCTGGGATCATTTTAAGTAACCAGAGTTGAGATTTGCATTGGTTTGCACCAGTGTCAAGGGAAATGAATGAGATGATGACAGAGCGTCACATCTCAGCCAGACTCTGACATCCCATCTCACCCCTCATCCTCCATCTGTGGTTTGTTAATCGGACTCAGGGGGCTTTTTTTAATGCCATGTCATTGCGACACTGTGGCAGTTTCACCACATGTGTACAAAACACATCCAGAAACTGGCTTGGTTTTTTTAGCACGCATATTGCACATACTGTTGAAACACACCTAATTAAATGCTAATTATGTTAAATTATGCAACACAGCAAATTATGATTCTCTTTGACGGTTATGAACTGTCTGTTTTTCTCCTAATATTTGGCCAGAAAAGAGTCGTAGTTTTTATTTTTCTTAGATTTAGGGAAAAGCTGTGTAAGTTCAATCTTTCAAATGAAGTGCAAGTGTGTAAGAGCTATCAGCTGTGTGTGTTTTTGTATCACACACATATTATATATGTATGTATTTATATATATGTATGTCGATTGTGTTTGTGTGTTTACACACACTTAACCAGCTTAATGAGGACTGCAGCCTATTATCTTTTTTTTTTTTTTGTATATGAAAATGTGAAAATGATTTGCTTTCAATTTGAATGGAGCGTAATACAAGTAGAAAAGTCGACCGTCCATAGATTCCCTGCTGTGTTCGTCACCATATCTTTGATGTGTGTCCATTGTGATCTGTCAATTGCATATATTTTTGGTACAGAAGTATTTGCAATGAATGAGTTTGACAGTTAACATTTGATTAAAAAAATTTTCTAAGTCACATTAATTGACTTTGACTGCACAACTGAATGTTTTACAGAAACCAAGGGGTATTTGAAGGAAGTGCTTTGATGAAGGTTCAATTTGATTAAATACGGATAGATAAATGACTTACAAATCACTTTACGTGATTAAAAGCAATGTGATGTCATCCTTTGGACACAGTTTTTCTGTTCATGTTTGGTGAATGAATGTCGACATGTCCTGCTTTGCCCGCCATAAGTTCAGCATTTCTGGGTGTGTGCAGATAGTCACATGTTCATACTTGAAGTTAATTGTCAGTCAGTGTTGCAGTGTGGTAATGATGCACAGTGTTTGCTCTGCCTCAGCCCCACCTTATGTCTGGCCTCACTGCAGGTGAGGGTGTACAATGGATTACAGATAAATGAAGGCAGAGCAAAGGTGAAGTTGTTGACCGAAAGGCAGAGTAACATATGAAGATATGTGGATCTTTTTTTATTTTGTTGGTGTAATTATTTTTATTATTAGTAGTAGTATCTTTTTTGTTTGTTTGTTTTATTTTTTGCCCTCATAGATCACTGACAAGGCTTTTCCTACAAATACAATCACCTGTAATCAAACTGGAATATTTTTCTAATAAAAGAGTGCATATTTTTGATTTTAAAGTAAGCGGAAGGGAGCACACCCATTTTAACCACATATGGCCATTTAGTTAATATTTCAAAAAGGACAAAAAATTGACATGAGCAAGATTACTCTGATTACTGGTTCTGAACGTCAGTCTCAATTAATTTTTGTTTAATTACCCAGCCCTAATAATAATGTAATAATGATAGAGATAATTTATTGTTCTTTATTCACCAACCAGTAATTACCAAGTGATTTACAAGAAATACAGTATACATTAAACACTAAAACAAATAATCATCAAGTGAGCATTCTAAATTGTAAATGACGCATGAGAATAGAATTGACAGAAGAAATAGATTTGAACAATCATGGAAATGTAGGTATATGTACACATAAGTATACTTATTCAATATTAAGATCATATAATAAAACACTTTTTTAAATTTACATTAATTTAGTCATTTACAGTTTACTGATAAGGTAATGAAGATGACTAAGATCCCAGTTACCTGCAGCCTTATACAAGAATTGTGCATCTTTTTCTAATGACTGAATGTCAAACAATATACCATATTTACTGGGAGATTATACCAATCTGAATAAATGTCAGTGATCTTCACTGCTTTCCCGTTTTTTCACTTTTTAGATTTAAATTTATTTACCAGACGCTTTTCAAAGACTTTTGCATTACTTTTAGGGCTGCAACAACACGTCGTTGTCATCAGTTACATCCACTAAGTAAATGCGTCGACTTTTGCGGAATGCATCGATGTTTCCTGCCCCACATTTAAAAGTAATAAACTGTGAGATTGTACAAATATATTATCATTTGTTGACATTTAACAGAATGATGAAAGGAAAAGTGGAAAAAAATAGATTAATTGAAAAATAATCAATAGATTACTCGTTAACAAAATAATCTTTAGTCACAGCCCTAAGTATTTTATAACGTCCAACACTTCCATTCTTACACACTTTTCCAGTTGGGGAAAGAATTCTCCCTCAGATATGTCTATTTTGTAGCTGTTTTGCCCTCCACTTGTTCTCTTGGTAATTCTGGGCTGAATCTGTGGAGCCCCATGGGGAGCTGTGCCTGTCAGCCAGCTCTTCTTCCCCACAGGAGGCTCCATCTTCGGGTTGCGGAGTCACGGGCGATCCCCTCCAGACAGGGTTCTCTGCAGTCTAATTCCCATGAACCAAATGTCTCATCTTGCCTTAAAGGGTTCCTTTTTTTTTGTCAGAGGTGAACTTCTGTTTCTGTACGTGATATGAATAGAGTTTAAAGTGAATGGGGCTGTGTAAAAAAAAAAAAAAAGTACTACTAAAACAAGCCTGAGCTTTCCTACAAAAGTTGCTTCTATTAAATCATTGGCTGGAAAGTACACAAAAACAATCCTCATGTTATTATTATTATTGAATTACTATGTGGCATTTAGATTTTTTTGCTTAATTTAATATCAGGAGTACCTTCACTTAATGATGGAGGAGGTGTTTCTGAGATAACAGCCCCCAAATCAGGGTAGTCGAGATAAAAAAGTAAAAACATAAGTAGAGCTGAGGTGCTGCTTATCTGGGCTTGTGAAAGACAACATGAAATTTGTACAACATTGTGTTTAATAGCCCACAAAGTTAAATTAATGATGCACAGCACTGTGAAAAACCCACTGTGAGGCTGTGTTGCATTTCTTATTCATATGCAGCAAACAATTCTTTTGCACCCTCTTGTTTGATTTCTTCCACTAAGGCTTTTAATCATTTTCCAGTGCAAATGCTCTCCTGTTTTTCACATTTCAAAGTTGATTTGTCATTTGTGTGCTAAATGGATTTTAATTCAGTTGTAGGTGCAGTGGTTCACCTAACCTCCAGCTTATCCTGGGGCACTATGATGCATTAGGCTCGGTTCATGAGCTTTCTCTGAAGCCTCAAGGAAATAGGGTCATAAATAACCAGGGAGCTGTTGTATTTACACGGTTGCTGGGACAGAGTAGCCTTTGCAAATCTAGCTGTTTGATGGATTAAACCTTTGAAACTTTATCTACACATCTCCATATTTGTCCAAAGAATTGCAGTATTTTATGTGTTGGTGGAAATGCAAGAATGTAGGAGGAGGTCAACATAAGGAAGGAGGCAGGACTCAGTCCTTTATATTCAGGACATTTTTCTGTTTATTATAACCAAATAGTAAAGAAAGCATTTAAAAGTTGAGATTACCTAAAAAAATTTTCTTTTGTACCTGTTAGTATGTTAGCAGAGAACCTCCTGAGAGTGCTACTAGATAATATCAAATTAGCGCGAGCAAGTCAGTTTCACGGACAGTGAGTTTATGGCACCAATCCTGTAAGAATGAAGGCTGTTGCCATGGTTACATTGCAGCTGTGTCACGTGGATTTAGGATGTGCAAGCTTTCTCTGTAATGAAAGTATTGATCTCCACCTCTATAAATGTAAAATACAGCAAGTTCACATGACTGTTATGTTGATAATGTGCCACAACTTCCTGTGATTGGCATTAGTAACCCGCTTAGAAGCATCTCCCCCTCTAAATCTCCTGATCTGGATTCTCCCAATCCCATTATTTCCTTTCAATGCTCAAACACACACCAGTTTAAATGTGTCAGCAGTAATCTGTTGGTTCAGACATTCCCTGGCCCGTGTGTGGGGTTAGAGCCAACTAAGTGATGACTATTTTAATGTTGTTGGTACTTAGTGCTTTAAGCACTCACTTGTAAGAGAAAGGACCAATACAGAATCACGGTTACCAAATTAATTACATCATCCCTCACATGTATTCTTTTTCTTGGTCCATTACGAATAAGCAGCTAATTTTCTTTTTTTTAGTTTGCATTCTCTTGTTATTTAATTCATTCTTGGAAAATCATGAGCCTTATTTATCCTTCTGACTTATCTGTTGTATATTTTTACACTTTCTTTAGATCCATACAGCAGAACCTGACACCCTTTTCTTTAGTTTTATGATAGTTTGACAAAAAAAAAGAGAGAGAGAGAAAAAAAAGAAGCATAAAATAATAATAATAAAAAAAAACATTTTGAAGCAGGTCTGTTCCACGTGGCCTGTTGGTTAGTATATATATCTTCTGTAGGAGTGTGACATCGAACCAGCACATTAATAGTCATTGTCAGGATGAGATGTCACTGCAGCCAGTCTCTTGTGTGACTGTTGTTGACAGTGACAAAAAGCATTTATGTTCAGTACTTATCTTAAGTGAGGGGGCTTTTACGTTTCCTGTTAACAGCCTTGAGTGGATGGAAAACTGTTGAGGATTGATTTGTCCATTCATTACTCACACACAACTGATTGCTTTTTGACTAAATCTGCACCACACTTCTGTTTTATTGTCTTTTTCAAAGTAACACTGTTTAGTCGAGGGGGAGGGTTATGTCATTCACAAGGAAAACATGTTTACCCTTTCCTTGTTTCAGATTTGGCTCTAGCGCTGGCTGCTGTTAGTGGAAAATAAATTGATGGATTGGAGGAAGGAATAAATAACTCTCCATCCTGTTTGGGGAGCAACGAAAGAAAAGGTTTCCCTTGGCAATTTCCTGTGTGTTTGTGCCAGATCGTCGTATCCCCGTGGCAAGGTCCCCACTTACAGCTCCGTCAGATGAGTTGGCTTAGTGGGAGTTGGAGTAGCGCTTGTTGGCACACTCTTCCTCTTGCAGAACACACACAGCACAAGCTCTTCCAGTTTCTAATCTTTGAATTTCAATACAGGAAATAGATGCAAATCACTTCCCAGCGCTCTGGCAGACTGTAGCTGCCTCTTGTATTTTTTACTTGCTTATTCTGGTTATACCCTTCAAATCTTATTACCTGCTGGGGAAAAAAATATCAAATTTACACCATTTTACTGTAACTTCAATGGCCAACCTCAAGATTTACTGCAGTCACAAACACTAGTTTGTGTGTATATTATATTTTATTATATTACATTACATTATTCTTCTATTTTTTTTTTTTTGTCCCTGTGGATGAATACTGTGTGTTTTGGTTCCATGTCCACCCATCTGTATAATACTCTTAAATGCCTGGAGTGCAGAAAAGGATCACAAAATGAGAAGAGAGTATAAATCTGCTCTGTAAAACAGACACGTGTGTCCTCCCAAACATATGGTCTGCATGTCTGTTCATGCTTTAATAATTTCCAACTCTAGCCCCCAGACCCACTTTTCCAGCGGATGTCCAGTACGTGTGTGGACCGCTGATTGTGAAGCACCAACGGTCGAGTGTATAAACATTCATATTCACAGTGTCACAGCTGATTTATGACCAGGCCATTTGTGAGAGGTGGTGAAGGAGTTAGGGAGGAAAATGTTTGTGTAATATAGATACTTAATTGGGATAACACTGACAGAGTTTCCCTGTGGTAGAATCCTCTCTTTTTCTGGAAGTTTTGGTCCTTGTAACTGTAGATGTGAAATAATTAGTCTTTTGGTTATCCAGGGTGCACAGGTACAGTAAAGTTTTGTTTTTGTTTTGTTTTTTAAATAAAGAATAAGGCTAAAACTGAGAACAATATTGCCATTGCAAAACATTTTAGTGTAGCCTGCTAACCACAAGAGAATAAACTAATCTTACATTTTTGTAACAATAGACCAAAATATTTTCTTTTTCTTTCTTTTTTTTTTTTGGTGTCTTTCAACCCCAGATTACCAGCACTGTGAGTTTTACTCAAATGTATCAGATATGGAATGATGGTACTGCGCTCTTTTTCCCCCCATAATTTCACCAGTGTTATTGTGTTCCTGTTTTAGGCTTACAGAATTGAATAAATTAATTAAAATTAAAGCATTTTTAGCATGCTCAATCTTGAATAACATCTGAGCCGTATAACGGGAACGGGGAAAAAAATATCAAGCTCCTGATTCAGACTCACAGATTACTTGAACCATCTGCAGTCATTTTTCACTTCTTGAGGTTTGATTGTCACTTAATTAATACAATCTGATCCAATCGTTTTTGCATCCCAGACATGTGCCTTGCTTTAAACTTCAACGATCAACTTCTCATTTTCAACATTTTGATGAGCATGTATTAATTTGATTTGCTGTTGTTGGGTATATTGTAATAGATTATTCCTCAGGTGCTCATTACCAACAAATGGGCTGCTTCTTAAAAGTTTTCTACAGTTAAGCTTAGTTTATGCTACAAGATTAATAGGCATGCAGTTAATTGAAAAATGTAAATAAATCATTTGTAATTCAATTGTTGATAGACAGTTGTTAGACAGTGTGAAATTAAAAAAAAAAGAAAGCGAAAAACATAAATTCAGATTTTTTATGTGTGTGTATAGATATATGTGTATGTATATATATACGTGTGTGTGAGTGTGTGTGTGTGTGTGTCTGTATCTATACATACACACATATACATATACATACACACATATGTATATATATATATGACCAATAGTTCAAACATGGTTTTTCTTGTTTTATGCTTTTGTTTGTTTTTTGGCTAAATCAACATATTATGTGTGATGACATTGCTTGCCACCCACACTCAGGGATAACAAGACAAGTAGGTTTTTTCAGAGCAATGAGATCACATCAATGGCTCGGTGTTAAGTTACTGTTGTGATACTGTTGGACTGTTCTTTACTAGGAGGATTGACAATTGCTGACTGTGCACGATGCATCACAAGCTATATGGCTGAAAGCCACAGGACACAACGTGTCATGTATACTGCTTGTCTCTGTGTGAGAGAGAGACAAAAAGAATAAAGGCAGAATAACCCGCCCTCAGGGTATGTCAGCAGTTTGCTTGTGTGTGTTTGTGTGTGTGTTTTAAGTCCATTTGTGTGTGCTTTGCTGCCGTGGCAACTAGAGTTACTAATATTTTAGGTTTCCTTACATAATTGTCTGCTTTTGTCAGTGTGGAGAGCGAGAGGCACTTGAGGCTGCTTGTTTGGAGCCCCCGGCTCCTCGCCGCTCCACTATCTAAACATTGTACAGTCTTAAGACAGATTTACCACCCTATAAGCTGCCTTTTCCTCTCATTCTCTTGAGTCTAAACACAAGACTCGTCTCAAGACTTCACACTTGGTACTCGTTTGATCCCCTCTTTGTTATTCTTCAGCTCTGCATTTTTATTTCCTTTCCAACATGTTAGGCTCACCCGCAAAGAGACAAGGCAGAGATGGAAGAGGAAAGAAGCTTTTCTCTGAGGCCAGTTAAACAGATCTGCCTTGCATGTCAGTGAAACAAATATGCAGCAGGTTTTTTTATTATACTCGTTTTGCCGAAGAGGCTGAAAGAACATTTATGTCCTCTTTCTACATAATATGCATTTCAAACATGACTGACCGTGTACTTCTTAGTGAATTCTGTGTTTTTCTGTTGCTGAATGGGTCTCATGTTACAGTTTTGCACAACACAGCATCATATTAGTGATGAGGATTGTAATGTTCCCCTCCTCGAATCGCCATCGTAACATTTTGAAGGGGTATCCATGTCTGGGTTATCCCTGGTGCTATGCTGTTTGGGGCACTGGACCCATGCAGGGCCTCCCAAGACAAATTGGTCCTGGGGGATGGGCCACACTAAGTGTGATTCCAACAACTCGAATGGAAAAAGGAAGAACGGCAGCTTGACGTCCCTCCCCCGGTCTACGATTATTGGGGCCTCACCCTGATGCCAGGCTTGGAGAAGAGGCTCGTCAGCAATCACCTAGTGGCTGAGGCTTCACCCATGGGGTCCGCCTCAGCTCAGCCCAAACGGGCTACATGGGTTTACCTTGTGCTTTGGGTAGCACATAGCAAAAACTGTGGGCCCTGGCATACTGACCATTGGCTTCCAAAACTGACTCTTGGGACATGGAATGTTACCTCTTGGGCGGGGAAGGAGCCTGAGCTTGTGCATGAGGTTGGGAGATACCAACCAGATATAGTTGGACTCACCTCAAAACACAGCTTGTACTCTGGAATCTGTCTTCTTATTTCACTCTGGAGTTGTCCAAGGTGAAAGGTGAGGGTCTGATGTGAGGTTACTTATAGCCCTCCATGTTGGAGTCTGTACGTTGGGGTTTTCCCCAGTGGATGAGAGGATAGCTTTCCAGCATCTTCAGGTCAGGGAATAGGCTCTGACTGTCTTCTTCACTTATGCGCTTAATGATCTGACTAGGTTCAGATTCCCCAAACTCCTTATTGAGGCTGATGGAAAGTGCTCCTCTTGGGTACTTTTTCGGCGGAGGGGGAGGTGCTCACGAGGGCAATGACAGTAGTACCCAGAGGGGCCTAAGTTTACATAGTTTAACTTTTGGCACCATCTTCATTCTGCTTTTATAACCAAGCTCGGGGGACACATCATAAAATAGAGACTGGCACTGAATTTATTCAAAAAGCCAATGAAGTCAAACTCTTGTTCAGCTCATACATTGTCCAAAAAGTTCTGAGAATTCTTCTTCTACCACTATGGAGTCACAGGCACAGCAGAACATTACCTGAGAAAGAAGCAAAACTAATATGAGATCACTTTGTCACACAGGCGGAACGCAGTGGCTGCGATGTTAATGTCCTCAGCATCCCAGTGCCCATCCGTCGTGGCGGCTCTGAGTCCAACTTGGACGTGGTCGACAGTGTTGGAGTCGATGGTGTGGGTCTGGATTTCACAAAAGGAGCCCTGGGCATCGACAGCCTGCAACAGAAGATCCTTAAGGTCAGAGGAAACATTGCATCATTG
The DNA here is from genome assembly GCA_037176975.1 of Arrhamphus sclerolepis. NCBI lineage: Eukaryota > Metazoa > Chordata > Actinopteri > Beloniformes > Hemiramphidae > Arrhamphus > Arrhamphus sclerolepis. The sequence goes on from JBAMYA010000016.1 coordinate 9,765,341, forward strand.
TCTATGTGTACATGCCGAAAGTCGGCTGTCATAAAGTGGTAATAAAAGCCAGTTTTATATTCCCTGAACTCCAGCCCACATATAAATAATATAACAGATGCCCAATCAAAAAAATATATTCAATTTATTTTTTTCTTATGTCAAGTAGAGTTTCTCATCTTTCTTTTCAGAGGAAAATGATAAGATTTTGTTTTTTATTCAAGCAAAAGTATTTTGGGGCTGTGAAAGAAGCAAACTATTGAGAATGAGAAGTTGACGTCATAGATGTGTTGCCAAAGGAATCAGTTGGATGAGACGTTGTTGTGAGGCTGCTGTCAAGTTTGGTTGAATTTTGTTTCATAATTTTGTGATGCCATTTGCTGTTATTTCACCTCAAGCAGTTTCCTCAAAATACTGTTGCTTGGCACTAACCCCTAGTAGAATCTTTTTCCTCTAGTTTTCTCCTTCATTTCATCTCAAGAAATGTGTTGCAAAAATAAAACAAGTAGCTCTCTCTCTTTTCTTTGTTGCATTCTCTTGCTGTCGAAGTAACCATGACAGCCATGTGTCCTTTCAATACGGCGATGCTTCCTGAAATTCGAAGTGAGGTGAAAACATCATGACAAAATCCCTAATTCTCGATAAACTATCTCAGTAGTGAATTACTGTGCCATGCATTTAATACTATAAAAAACATATAAGGCACAATCAGATGTGTTTGTGGGTTCTGTGTTCAATGACTGCAGTGCTTCTTTTTTAAATAAAGCCTCAGAAATGTAGTTTATTTTTATGATCTATATTTATGTCACTTCGCAGCACAAGGTTCAGTGTGTAGTTTTTGTTGTTGTTGTTGTTGTTGGTTTGTTTAACACAAATTGTATTTACACTCACTCATGTGGGAACTATGTGTGAATTGTTTTCTTTTTTCTTTCAGTAAAACTGGCTACTTGATAGTGGTGTCCTTCACGTTGCATTTATTAGCACACTGTCAACTTATGTAGCACATCATCACATCATGTGTATATTTGTGTTTGTTTGCAAAACAATCAAATCTCCATAGTGTTACTAAAGGTCAACTCTCCACAAGGATGAGGTATTATAGTCTTTTCATAAACCACATTGGGATGACCTTTTCATAAACCTAAAGTGCACGTTGTTGCGTTCAAAATCTGCAATTAAGATTAAGAATTTGTTGCCGTTCATTGTCTTAAGTGTAACAATATGGAAGAAAAAAAAAGAAAAGATCTTCTCATGAAATGATCTTTGTGTTTTTTTGGCTTATTTTAGGTGACAGAGCAGATTAAGGTAGAGCAGACAGCACGAGACCAGAATGTCGCAGAGTACCTGAAGCTGGTGAACAATGCCGATAAGCAGCAGGTGTCTCGAATACGCCAGGTCTTTGAAAAGAAAAACCAGAAGTCTGCACAAACCATTGCTCGGCTGCAGAGGAAGCTGGAGCAGTACCACCGGCGCATGAAGGACAGTGAGACCAATGGCAAGCACAGCCACAAAGATGGCAGCAGCAAGGAGTCTGGGACTCACAGTAAAGAGGGCAGCCTGCGGGATGTCAGCTCCACTGGACGACAGCCGACACTGGACAAAGTAAAGACCATCGGACCTGGCGTCTCCCTCTCGCCGCCATTTTTCTTCAACAAGCCCCGGGAATTCGCCAACCTCATTAGGAACAAGTTTGGCAGCGCTGACAACATTGCCCACCTGAAAAGCTCTATGGAGACAGGGTCGGGGCTGCAGGTGGAAAGTGGGACAAGGGGTTTGAGTGGCAGCGCTACAACAGTAGCTAAGACGACAAAGTACCAGAGCGATGACGAGTGCTCCATTGGGTCATCTGCATCAGCTGACTCAAATGGTAATCCAACAGGGGGCTCGGGGGCAGGGTCAGGAGGCCCAGGGAGGTCAGAGTCCAATGGGAGACTGGTGGAGGTGCTGGACATGGTGCGGGAGATCAGGGAGGCTCAGACACAGCTGGCAGAGGACATGGAGAATCTAAACACGCAGTTCAAAAGAGATTACAGCTACTTCACGCAGATGATGCAGGAGGAGAGATACAGGTAAGCACAGCAGAGCCACATGCTTCAAGATTTATCTTGAGCTCTGAATGCACTTCTTTCAGATCACAGGCTTTAATTTATTTTTGTTTTGAGTTACATAAACTGGTGAAGAAATGTTTTAATCTTCAAGTGTGCTGTAACATTACAATATTTATAACAGTTGTTGTTAGCACAAATCACGGGATGCTTGAAACTGGGTCTTTTCCACTCTTTTGATATCGTTGTTCTTGTAGTTGCTCATTTTTTATGTTTGAAAACCTTTCCTTAACCTGCTGACATGACTAGTTAACACATTTCATGCCAAAAATGGAAGACTCGCAGCGTCTGAATCAGCTCACTCACTCTATATGGATTATTTTAATAAACCAGATACATCCATCTCTGTCATCTTATCTATTGACAATTAAAAAAAAAGAAAAAAACTGACGTGACATTTCATGCATGTCAGAAAACTGATTGCCTAGAGAAGACATAAAGAGACAAGGCAAAGTGATGAAAATGGTTTTGTACTGCTCTTAAAATAGGATCCCAACAGTTTATGGTTGAGGCTGACACCTTAATGCTCTGGTAACTGGGGCACTTATAACTGTTGTCTTCAGTGCAGCTAAATGCCTCATCTTATAGTTTTTACAAAAAGCAATCTGGATCCAAAATGGTCTCATTTAAACCACTTAGCTTTTTGGTTTGTTTTATCTATTTAAGAAAATGTCTAATTTTTGCTGCTTCATGTTTAAAATTGTGAAAGTAAATGTATTCAGACTTCAAATATAGCGCTGATTTATTTATTATTAATTGATTAATTAATTAATTAATTAATTAATTAATTATTAATTAAGAAATAATATGCACATTATTGGGTAATGGAAATAATCATTTGTCGCACTTTTAGACACTACATCCAGATACAGACGTAGACTGCGGTATGTTTCTATCAGTGATTACTGCAATGATGATGACAACTCTCTTTTCTTTGCACATTAACTTTAACAAGCTTTTGACAGTTTAAGGGGTCATTATTAAAAGCTTTTCAAACTAAGAAAAGATGACATGAGCTTGACATGAACCACCTGACTGTTGATAAGTTAACCAAGGGCAGCTTAGATGCAGCAGCACATAAACTGCTGTCCTGTTATTAACACACACACTCAATTATGCATTGTTTCTCAATCTCTCTTTGGCACTCCACCACCACCCACTCTGCATGTGTGTGGGCATTTGTCTACCAGGTATGAGCGGTTGGAGGACCAGCTAAATGACTTGACAGAGCTCCACCAGAATGAGACCAGCAATTTGAAGCAGGAACTGGCTAGTATCGAAGAGAAGGTGGCCTACCAGGCATACGAGAGGGCCAGGGATATACAGGTAATATATGTCCATGTAGACACAGCCATCACAAAAATAACACTTTGTATAGAAAACCTGCTGTTTCCTGTTTACATTGTAGAAGGAACAGTGGTTATTATGATTAAGAAGGAATGCAACTTCAGCGGTTTAATTATTTTCATTTTTATATCTTCGTTTTTGATAAACAGTATTTGGATTTTTTTTTTAAATTTAATTTAAGGTCAGCGTGATGGCTTGGTTTGAGTAAGATCCATGTGACCCTGAATAGTTGTCCATATGAGCTATTAGAAATTGAATACTTCCGTTTAAATGAGCTTTTACTTTTTTATATGTATGTGTGTGTGTGTGTGTGTGTGTGTGTGTGTGTGTGTGTGTGTGTGTGTATGTGTGTGCTCGGTTCTGCTAAACATC
>JBAMYA010000016.1:9772630-9792747 GCA_037176975.1 Arrhamphus sclerolepis
TCCTCCTCCCCTCCCCCCCCCCCCCTCGTCCCCCCCCCCCCCCCCCCCCCCCCCCTCCCCCCCCCTCCCCCCCCCCTCCCCTCCCCCCCCCCCCCCCCCCCACCCCCCCCCACCCCCGGTACGGCACAGCCGTGCCTCTAGGGGCAGATGGGACTGGTGAGAGAATGATTGTCCTTGTATTCGTCAGTGTGTGTTTCATGTGAGAGTATGTCAGTGTATCTGTGTGAATGGGTGTCCACTGTCCAGCCTGGGTTTGGGACTCTCTGCTGTTGGGCTTGGGTGGGTGGCTCCTTGTTGCAGGTTCTTGCCCCCACCGTGCCCGTCTCCATTTTCCCCGCTGCTCTTGTAGCTGGGCGCACCTCTGGCTCTGGGGTTTCCATCTTGGGCATCGGGGTTGGTGCTGGGGGCGGGGGTGTCTCCCCGGGCGGGGTGTGTGGCCCCAGACAGTGTGGATCTTTCGGTCTGTACTTGGTGGCTGATGCCCAGCGGGGTCCTGGCCTGTTACTGCAGGTTCCCTGGCTGCCTTCTCCCACAGTCACGGGGGGCTTCCCTTTGTTAATTGCTGGGCTGGGGTGGGGCTTGCTGGCAGTGGACCTCCTCCTTTCCCTCTTCTGGTCCCCTGTGGAGGCTGCTGGTTGCCTGGGTCTGGGGTTCATACATGTCTGCTTCTGGTGTCTTGGGTGGCATGGTTGTGCCCCCACTGGATCCTCCACTCTTAGTGCAGTTCAGGTAAAGCCTTATATACACCTTGCGCACACATACACAGGTATACATACCTGCTCATTCCACAGTTTTGATGGGGACAAATAATTGCAGTGGTGTTGATTCAGTTTTAGAGACCTGAGAGCTTTTTCACAAAACTAGGATTCAGAAATCCAGGATATGAGATAAACCCAGGCTTGACATAGCGCCATCAGTTCATCCTGGCTTCATCCGTTTCACAAAAATAAAACCAGGCTCAGGAGGTGCAGCTTTGTCGAGCCAAGTGCAAGTAATCCAAGTAAATGTGCGTCCACAGATTTCTTCAAAAGACCATGAGATCAATCACAGATTCACTGATTCTACAATGGATAAATTGCGTGCGTCATACTTTTCACCAAATGAGCAACATCTTTAGATGGACACTGCTGCTATAATAAAGGAGCGACAAAGGGCATAGCAAACAATAGCGGATCGCCTGATACGTAAATTGCCTCAAATACACATTTTTGGATTGGAGTTGATGTCGTTTTACTGGTCGAATCGTGTAACATGCGTCTCATACAGTTATACGGATTTTCAGTCCGTCTCCTGATGAGCCGTCCAACATAAATATATAAGCGCAGCTGTATACATTACAATATCATTCAAGGATTTAGCTGACATTTGCTGAAATTAACAACTTTAAACTTGTGGAAGTGGAAGTCTATAATGTAATGTGTGAATCTGATAGCGAATTCATTCATGTTACTCTTTTTTTGTTACACATCTTATCAATATTTATGCATGACTGGATCAAAGAGGGCATGGCAAGAGGTCAAGATTAAATATAAGAACATTTTGCAGACTGGTAAAAATGTTAACTACAATGTACAAATGACTTGTACTGACTTGAAAGGTGCCTGTTCACATATTTCACCCCCGTATTTATTTTAGCTGTAAAAAAAAAAGCTCATGTCACTTCTGATGCTGCAGCAAATAGTGACTTTGCTAAGATTTTCAGCATCCCCGACAGCTCCGCTCGGGGCAGTGCTGAATTTTGGGACCCAGTTGTCTGCACAGGCATGGTATCCCCGGAAAACCGTAGCGCTCATGAAGGTAATTGCCGGGAAAAGCCAACGGGTCAGACCTGTCCAAAAAAACACTCTCGTCTGAAAGCTCTTTTCAATATAAGTGCTTCATCGTCAACAACATCATTCAAAAATGAGCATTGTGAAGGATAACGTGTGTTTGGAGCTACTTATATGGCTGGACTTGATTGACATCACCTTTGCTTCTGTATCAGTCATTTCTCTAATCCCCTCAACACGATAGTCTATTAAAGACCTTTCTGACAACAGCTGCTTCTGAAACATAATCAAACTGTCACAATGCCCACATGGATAGTTATAAAATTGATCATGATAATCATCGCTATTTTAAAATAATAATAGTACTTGACTGAATGTCAAAATGAGTGGTATATTATTGCAGGCTGATTTTTTTTTTTAAGTCCAAAACAGACAGATAAGAAAACGGAATCATGGACAAAACACATTGTTTTCTGACCAATGTGACCGCTGACTGAGCAGATAAGGCACCATGGCTGCAAGCCTGGTCTGGAGCAGGCTAGCAGCACAGAATATATCACCATGGTAACTTATGTGCTACTGCTTTTGTGAAACCGAACCAAGGCTTAATTCAGCCAGGATATACGGAAAATCCCGGCTTAATCCGCTATCCTACTTTTGTGAAACAGCCCTCTGAGATAGTTGCTGTTTTTGTTTTTGCATGTTTTTGTCTTTCGCTTGTTTTTCTCTCTTTCAGATTCTTCTTCAATGTCTTGTTTGTGTACCCTTTGCGTGTTTTCTTGCCTTTAAGAGTTGCAGCAGATGTTTATCCCCACCCCCTTCCCATTCCCCTCACTCTCTTTATTCACAAAAAAGAAAAAAGAACAGATCAATATAAAGGACCAACTCTGCTACACCCACACTTTACATGGGGTGCTTTCAGGTTTTAGTCCACTTAAAATTACTAGAGCCCTGTATAGTTTGAATACAGTAATTGCTCTTGGGTGCAGACCAGAACAATTGGACCAAGAACCCCACAAAAGAGGTGGCCTAGATATGAATTAAACAGAAAACTGTAATGCGGTGCTCTTAGTGCAAACGTATGTCAAACCAAAACAAGATTCAAAGCATTGAATCACATGACATGAGGCGTTAGATTAGACATAGACTGTCATGTAATTTTGTTTCTATGTAATTAGTGCAGACAACCTTCAATATTGTGTAGTGCCATCTTTCATGACTTGAATGCATTAAAATGTTGCTCTCCAGCTTTAGCTGCACTTCATGTTCAATAGGATCCAAACTAAAGAATAACTGCAATGACAACTAATCAATTTAGGTACATCATATCACATAGTACAAGTACTACAGTGGTATATTCCACAACATAGGATCTTCTTGTTCTATTTACTTTCTTTCTTTCTGCTGCAGACACATCTAACTGATAATCAGTGAGGACATTATCTTAGTAATAAGTGTGGTAATAAGCGGTGCATTTGGGTACACATGTATTTTTCTCTGTAAAAAGTAACCAAACCAATTTGAAAACCCTACAAACACTAATTACTTATCGAGTTATTAGACCCAAGTAACCAAACAAAGGAATGAAAGCACCCTTAATTAATCCTACTATAGATTTCAGAATCTCAAATGCTGTCATTCATGTTTTGTGTTTGGATTAATGTTTTAATTTTGCTGTACTCATTTGCAAAGACAAAAAAAAAAAAAAAAGCTCTGATTTCGAACAAAAGTTCAAGTCGTAAGGCATCAGAACTTTTGTCATGTCATTGACCTTTAATGTGCAGGTGTGCTGTCTTAAGAATAGCATTCTTCTACTTGGGGATGCCCGGCTGTTGAATATGGTGTTTCATTATCATGTATCACAGGGGTACTAAAGAGAATCAATCCATCATTAATGCTATAAATGTCACTTGTAGTTTTACAAGGCAAATTAAAATTTGGCTGCTTTGTTGTGTTCAGTCATTTGCTCCTCAGAGGAAGTGAAAGACTGTAGTGCCTTGCAGACATTTTGTGTCACAAAGAGGTTGCCATTTTTACTCTTTTACAAAACATGACAGCAAACATGATGGATGGACTCAACAGTAGGATCTAATCATTCATATATATAGGGTTCTCCCCTCCATCTCCATTACTCCTGATGGCTAAAGTGGATGTCAGATAAATTCAATAAGTAATGAGAGCTTTCACCTGAATACACCTGTGTGCTCGATCGTGTAGTAAGCACATATAAAAAAATATATATAGAAAAGGCTGTTTTGGATTTTTTTTTTCAACCAGTGTATGTGCTGATTCCTTTATGGTGCAGGCTGTGTTAAATTCAGCGAAGCACTTGGCTCGCAGTCTGGACAGCTTAAAGACACTCATGAATTTTTAAACAGATGATCAGAGCACCAATTGTTGATGAAATACTAGGCTCACTGACACAATTTTGCTTCTCTTCTCTCAGCCTTAAAATGGATGAACAGAGATGCATGCATATTTAGATTTTTTTTTTTTCTTATGAAGGCAAGAAGGAAACAAGAAAATTAAATTAATTCATTACAATAAATGAAGCAGTTCAATTAAAGTAACATACATGAGCTTAAAACCTGTGTATGAATTTCGTGCGTTGCCGTGGGCGTCTGCCATTTGCTTTCAGTCCGCTCCTCTGCTGCAAACCTCCCTCACCTCTCTGTATGCTCTTAAATTGTAAATTTACATTGCTGGAAGAAGTTGTAACCAATGCTACAAGAGACAGACATGAAAAAAAACACATCAACAGTGTTTCCTCTGGTATTTTCTATAGTTTGAGAATAGTGCGGCACAGATGGCTTCCAAACACAATTGATTAGATGATTGATTTCCATTTGGCATTCTTTATAAAAGGTCATTTTGCAAAAGGGCCTCTTTTTTTCCTATGTACAGTTGTTGGGGAAACAAGTTACAGAGGATGCCAGCTTCACTCAACCCTTCCAGTTTTCAGGCCCACAAAAAAGAGGTTTGAGATATTAGATAATTGACTTTTTAGGTGTTTTTAAGCTCATTTTTGAAAGTCTTTTACAGACTGTCAACTTCTAATAGACGGTTGACCATTTCTGCATTTTGCTAACATAGTTGGCCAATACACGTTGGATTGCTATATCTTATTTCATGGGATGTTTGGGAATTTTTTGAGATAAAATGTATAAAAGACTGGATGGGGGTTGATTACCATAGAAACAGCTTGAAACTATTTAGGTCAGGGTGAATTGGTTTATCCATCAACTAATTATTTTAGTTGTAGATAATCTATAAGTCTGGTTTTGATGTAAATTGATTTGTCTTACGTGTCCTATATGTGTCTACTGTAGTATTAACTCTTTTTAGTTTCTGAGTTTGAAATTTGTGTTTCTGTTGTTATTTTTGTTTTTTTTGTTTTATTTTCAGCGAATATAGTCATGACATTCTTCATTAATCATTTAGTCCTTAGTTTTTAAAATGTGTGAAATCAGGGCACAGTGACACCAGTAATTTCCCAGAACTCGGATAATAACCCCGACCCCTTTTTTAAAATAATCTTTTCTTTTCTTTCTTGATGTCTAATTATAAATTGAATTTTAAAATATTAAATGTGCATATAGGAAAGTGTGTCTAAATAATGAAGTTTTATCCTGTTTTCTCTGCTACTGTAGCCAAGCAGGAGCATAAGTAGAACCTCTTCACTTTCTTCAAACACCATTTTTTGGCTGGTGTTGCGTTTTTGCATTTATGCATATCTAAAATTTTCTGGAAGATGAAGACTGATTTTGTGTTTTTTTGGGACCAGTGGGGGATCTCTGACTATCTCTCTCTCTCCTTTCCTAGCCTTTTCAGGAGTGCTTGAGAGGGTGAGTGTTTGTATGGTTTTGTGTGTGTGTGAGTGTGTGTGTGTTGGGGTTTTTTGCCCATAATGCAGTGCTGAGGCATTAAGAGGGATTGGCTAACAGGAGCCGCTCCTTATTAGTCGTCTGGCTGACTGTAAGAGGCTTTTCGTGCTTTGAAATGGGGCTGAAAAAAGAGGGCAAAACAGAAGAGAAAAGAGAAGTCACTCTTGCTGGTTTAATAAAAAAGAAAAGAGGAACCTAGCTGAAGGGAAACCTTGTTTTGAAAGATTAGTCAATTACTTCCTTTCTCCACCAGACAGTTATCTGATTATGAAAGGAGAGCTGGCTTCACTTATTTAGCCTTTTATTTTTAACAAAGAGCAGTCAGTGCTGGTCATCAGAGCTGTTGTATTTATCTGGTCAGTCGAAGAGTAAATGTTGTAAAAGAAGCAACTGCACTGGTTTTAACAAAACAAAAGTATGATGTATTTGAAGTATCTACAATTGTAGATCAAAAAATATTAGTACAAACTACAGTCATCTAATTACTCCTAATGTCCCACAGCAGAATTGCAATCTCTTATGATTTTGTGATTATGGACAAACCAAACCAGTCTCCCTGGTCACTGCTCCATGCCACTTTATGTATTGTGGGTGTCTTGTTTACATTCCTCAGATGTAAAGGAAAGAGGCACACGCTGAGAATAGGTTGTAAATTTTGTCACGGTCCAGCACAATGCAACACATGTGCTCCCATGTCAAAAATAACCCCTCAGAACCAATGCTAGTCTTTAACATTTGAAGGTTGAGACAGACACCAAAGAAAATGTGCCAGCTAGAAGAGAAAATGTAAAATCATTTAGTGTTGCATGCATTAGTCTGAAACCTTTTTCTTTTTTTCAACAAATTACAATGAAGAATTCAGATCTGTAGCATTGCTTAGTTACTGGCTACACTTGTGTAAATGATCCTAAAATGATTTGTTAACATTTGCCTTCTGCATCTAAAACAAACAGGGTCCACCAACATGGAACTGGACACATTTACGGACCAGCTGAGTGTAAATGTGTCTGGATGGACAGCTGGCTCTGTGATTGATTGCATGGCTAATTGACTGACTCAGTGACTGGACTGGATTGTTAGCAGTTAGTGATTGCTGTTACTGATTGTCTCCAAGCTGCTATGAGGCCAAGCCTTCACAACTTTGATGCAGTGGTCTTTGTCAGTAAAAGCTTTTTGATAAACTGAGCGATAAACTGGATGATTGGCTGGCTTGGTTAGTGTGCTTAATGACTGCCTTAATGAGTGTCTGGCTGAATGGCTTGATGTCTGGGTTAAACTGTACTAATTTTATGTTTTGATTAACCTTTCTCGCTTTTTAAAAGGGTTGTGACTTTCTTTGGGGAAGAAGGCGATATGTGACAATCACATTGGTTTCTATTTTACATTCTTATCTTTTCATGCTTCTTTATTTTTGTGGTTTTCTTTTATGAACTCACAAGTATACAGTTGGAAGGGGAAGAAGAGCTCACAGGTGGCGTCGGATCAGAAGAGTAAACAGAACACGGCTAACTAAACAGATGACAGTTAGACTCCTGGAAAAAAAACAGAGGGAAAGAGAAAGCCGAGCTTTGGTTTCTTGGTATGCATTTCATTTTGAAAGTAGCACCTGATCTCTCTTCCAACGAGCCCATCCGTCTCGATAATGAACCTGAGGAGTTGACTGCTGAGGTGACACAGACTTCATCACTGCAACTCCAACGACTCCGCCTCTTTCTCGACTCTCACTACTGTTGTTTTCGGCTTGATAGCATGCCCCATATGTAGTTTTACGTAATGAAAAATACAAATATAGCTACTGCAGATTAAAAAAAAAACAATTGCAATCAAAAATCGCAATATTTCTGATTTTTCTTAGTCTTGTGAGAGAAAATTTAATTTCTATGGAATTTGTTTCTGTTTGCCAGTATACTCAATTTCATGAGCTACTTTAATTTCATGGGCATTTATCCATATTTGTTAAATTATTAAATTAGGGCTTATACAATAGAAGGAAAGACTTGAATAACAAAGATCTTTATTGCCACCGTTCACATGCAAAATGAGATGAATCATCACCCAAGCAGATGATGTAAGTTCTTTAGATCGTCCCTGAATGCGTCCCAGGACAATTTTGTGGTCAGACTACAAAGAGAATGTCCTGGACCACCTTCAATGTGCCCTGAATGATCGATCTCATGTATTCATTCCTATAATGTGGCCATCTGTAATCAGCTTTTCTAATCCAAGATTTGAGCAGAATCAATGAGTGTGTGATACGACGTGGGGGGACATTGGTGACAGCATAGCAAAGAAAATACAGTTTGAACTTTGGAAAGAGTGCTCATTGTTGCCTGTTGATGTTTCCAACGTACAGTATTATAACTTAGTCCAGAACCTGAAGATGGAAAGACTAACTGCAATTTCTCTTCAAAAACCAGCTGATTCACCAGGAGCTGCCCGTGCATTAACTGCATAATATTTTATAAAGTACGACAGCCGCAACTTTTATTGAAGACCAAACCAGCTCCTGTTGTGTTTTTGTCCACAATTGTACTTCTCTGTATGTTCACCAAAACTTGCATATTCTGGAACCCCCCCCATGTGCTTTTTTCTGTCTACAGAGAGAAAGTTTTATCAAATAGGCCTGTTATATTTATCAAATTCAAAACAAAGCTTGGATGTAAAATACGGCAAGTAGCTATTTGCAAAGGCTATAATTTCACCATATACATTATGTCACACATTGTGCAAGACTCATGACCACCAACGAGAAGTACCATTCTTAGTCACACCGTTCAATCAAAATTACAAGAAGTTTAGACATGTGGAAGTGGGGGAAGTTTAACATTTAGTATTAATTTTCAAATAAATGGCCACTGTTCAACCAAAAACCATAAATGAAACATGAGTTCCTTTGAAAGTATTTTGGATTTAATCAAGGATGCTGTGTAGAATGTGCTGTAGTCCAGTTGCCATGACGAGGGGCAAGCTACAAACCATTACCAACATTTGAAGAAGCTCCAGCGGCTGCTGTTCAGGACATTTAAAAAGTCATGTAAAATTACTGATGATGTTTCTGTCATGTCAATTATGCTGACCATGATTTCTGTTACAGTAATATAGTTTCTTGACTAAAGACATGCTGTCTGTCAACACATTGAATAAATATGAGTTTGAAAACTTTTATCAGAAGTCTCGGCAAAAAATATGACATTCCCTCTTGTTGGTATTTTTTTCAAAATCTTTGCCAACATTTTGTACAAAATGCATAAAAAAAGCTGAGATGGAGCTGTAGAAGAGTTTTTGGAGGTTTTGTGGTCAAATAGCCGTACTGACTGAGCCTTACCTATCATACCGTGCACTTCACTGACACTTCATTTGACAATAACAGGAAAGTATATAAACGGCATACTTTCCTGTTTACTACATGAGTCCATGCAGTAAGCTCCAATGCATGCTAGAAATCTAATGCAAACTCAATATTGAATTTGAACTTTGTATTCGCAAAATGAATCACAGTTGAATTGCTTGTCAGAAAATTGAAATTATTACATTGTCGTCTTCAAATTAGTCAGTCCCACTGACAAAGGTGAAAAAAAAAAGTATTTAATTTTCTAAAACCATGGCAAAAAAAGAAGGAGAGACTTTCATTCGCTAAGTCATATTACCAGGCTACCTTGTACAGTCACATTTATGACCTATGATACCTTGTAAAGTTTTACTCTGAGCTTTTCTGCCAGGTGGATTCTATAGCTAAGAGACTGAAAAACAATGTTTGTTTTCAGTGCTTTATTGTTTGATGTAATCATCTTTTAAAGGAATTTACCATAAAAAAAAACTAAACTGTGTAAAGAAAATAAATAAATAAAGGAATTTACGAGGTTTTGATGGATGAGAGAGATTTGAGACTTTTGCCAAATGGTGCTGACTAATTTTGTAGAGCTCACAGCCAGCTGCTACATTCAGATAGGATCGACGGTCAGGAGGGATTTGTGTTTTACTGTGACTGCTTTAGATGCTGCCAAAATGTTTTCCTGTTGCTTTTTGGCCTCCTTCATTTCACGTTTTCTTCTGTTTCTGTTATTCCTAACTCTTCTCTGTTTCTGCTTCTCTACTTGCTACTGTACATCTCTGTGCTATTTATAGGTTTTTGTTTAGACACACTCAGATAAACTCTGCCATGTTCACAAACGTGTGTGCTACATGGATTAAAAGGCCTTTCAGAATGGCCTTTTGTGGCAGTGTGTGTACATGTGTGTCTATGCAGGTAGGATTACCCAGCTCTGATCATCTCTCAGCACTCAGAAAGATGAGTCCCTCCTCAAAGCTCTCACTCACAGACACACACACACACACACACACTCTTACACACACACACCCGCACCATCATATACACACACCGACACACATCATATTAATGCAACTCTGCGCTTGAATAATAATGCATTTGTTTTAACCTTCCACTTTTTCACTCCAGTTAAACGCTTTTGTCAGATTTTATCTTGTACATGACTCAAACTGATGTACACACGTGCACGCCTACACACTTCAACTCTCGCTCATGACCCAGCAGACCTCAGCTGCAGAGACACGTTATAATTAGTGAGACAGCATCTTTATCTCACTCTCTCTCTTTCTGTATGTGTGTTTGTGTGTGCTTTTACATGAGTGGTGTGCTGCATTAATTGCTCAGGTTAAATGAGAGCCCTCAGTAAATGATTCATTTTATTAGGCAGCTGTACCCTAATTTTTTTGTCATTCCTTCATTTTATCACTTTTTTTGCTTTAAAAGCTTTATTTTCTTACTTTATTGTTGGTAATTCTTAACTTTTTCTCTTGCTGTTTTGTGCTGTTTTTTTTCTTTCTGTGTTTTTATTAACTTTTTTTTACCTCTCCTCTTCTTTTATCTTTTTATCTCTCTCTGTTTCTCATAATTTTTTTCTGTCTTCTTTGTGTGAGTCTATTCTGAGCAGTAAAGGTCAGATACAGATGCACAGCATGAATCTAATGCCCACCCCCACATTACACGCTTGCTCTCTCTCACACACACAGAAGCCCACTGACAGACTGTGTAATTATGTAGGTGTCAGAGGAAGATGTGAGGGAGAGGGGGTACGAATGAGAGGAGGGTAGTATCAATCCTCTGTTCTGGCTCTGGTTCATGACATGTATTAAATGATTGTAGTCTAAGCTGTGCATGTAGTGTCGTCATCTGTTTGGCCCATGACCTCAGAAATCTTGTGTGTATCGCCCCTTTCAGACATGCAAATCTTTCAATTAATCTGTCGTGGTTGAATGAACACGCTGGACAGAAACCTGACAACGCTGGAGCTAATAACATGTGCCACTTTTAACCTGCCACAAGTTTAACTGCTGCCATCACAGAGGCAGTTGATAACTACATGATTAAAAGGACTGTCCAAATGTTTTTTTTTGCGTGAGAGAAAACTCTTTGAAATGGTTTGAGCTGCAGCTTCTTTCTGATTATATATCAATATTTATTGTATCAACTACCGCCATCCATCAGTGTTTTAACACGATGCATAACGTAAAGCATTTTCTTTGTTTTCACAGGAATTGTTATGGCAAAACAACTCACTTTTATGGAAAATTCCAATTCTGTAAGGGTTTTTTTGAGCTGTACACCTTCTCTTACAACTGTGACAATGAAAATGGTGTATTCTACTGAAGTAAAAGAAGCTGTTTCTGTCCCAGCTTGCTTGTAGACCCATGTTGCGTTTTGAGTAATTGATGGTCATCGTTGTGTTTTGCATCATTGTGAAAACCAGCGACTGAAACACCAAAGTGTATCCCATTGAAGTGGGATGAAGAGGATTTGTGGCCTTATCCACCATCAAAATGTTCAAAGACCTCAGATGCCATGACCATGCCTTGTGTCAGCTAGTTCAAACAATCTGAGACAGAAGAATTAAGTAGCAGATGGCTCTGGATCAAGTGGAATGACCCATAGCACTTTAAAACTCCCACCTAGCAGGTTTAGATTAGATTAGAGTCAACTTTTTTTTCATTATATGTGTAAAAGTACGAGCAATGAAATGCAGTTTAGCACCTAACGAGAAATGCAACAAGTTTGTAAGTGTTGGAAAAACAGCAGGCACAGTCAAGCACAGACGTGAGTTTCAGAGCATTTAATGAGAAACTCACTGAATAACACTGTCCAAAAGAACGTACTGAAAGGGGTTAGTGGGTGTCAGACAAGTAAACATGTTATGACATGAACAAACAAGACTACAAGAGGAGGTGGTGGTGAAACTGAGTATAAATAGGCAGGAAACACAGGTGCAACACATGAAGGTAATGACGAAGACACAGGTGCAGTCCATGGTGGTTTGAACCGAGGAATCCTGGGAGTTGTTGTCTAAGCTGGTGATCAGTAAAGTGGGGAAGCTGACCTGGGTAGAGGAGGAGGAGCAGGCATGACAAAGTTCAGGATGTGGAATATCTACAAAATGTAATATGTGCAAGTAAAGTTGGGTACATACTATTAACATGATGGCTGTAATATGATGTAAAATGTACTATCAACATACTTTACAGATTGATTTGTGCAATATATGTATGTACACTATAAGCAGAAACTAAAAACACAAGTACAGTGAACCTTAAAATGATGCATCGATTTTTGACTATATAGTACTCAGTTTAGTATTTGAATATGTGTGCAAAACAGTCCGGTAGTGCGAGTAATAACAAAGTGAATGCAAGTAATAACAAAGTTTCAGTAAAGGTTGAGGACATGGCACACGCTGAGGTCTGATCATCCTCCAGTGGGCCACTCCTGTGGACGGTGTGGAATGCTGAGAGGCTGAAAGCCTAAATGATGCAAGGTTACAGTACTGATTATTCAAATCAGGTTAATTCAATTTTATTTATATAGCATAACAACACCTTGTGTTGTTATAGATAGTGCTCTGCCACCCTTTCTAGACCTACAGGAGCAGCAGGTAAACCAGCATTCAGGGAGCATTCAGGTGTTCTACAAGGACAGTATGGAACTATGAATTTTTTAATTTTTGTGTCTTCCTCCATTAAGTGTAATGAAGTAACTTCTTAGCTCCAAACCAAATAATGGAAACAACACTGTTGTGGACTTTTTTCATGAAGTTCTCATCAAACTCCATTGACATTTGAGTTGAAAATTGTCACAAAAAAAAATTTCTCTCTTAACTTTCATAATTTTCTGAAACAGTTTTAATGAAGCAGGGTTGGAGATATAGACTTAGCTTTACCTTAGTTTGCATCCGCAAAAACCCTTTTGCATTTATTTGTGTAAGTCCTCACTTTGCATACTTCATATGTGTTCTCTTCAAAGTTTGCTTTGCATTCATTTAAAAAAAACTCACGTGACCTCTTTTATTAGCTGAGTGCTTCACCTGCACAAACATGCAGCCACGCAGCAAACTCTCTGCAGAGCAATCCCAGAGTTCTGTGATTATGCAAAATCAGTGTCAAGTGAGAAATCCATTCAGCATCCAGTCATGGTAGCTTAAAAGGTGCGATAACTGAATGATAATGTTTGTACTGCAGTTGATAATGTTGTATTATTTCATATCTATTTTTTTTCATTCGCCCTGTTTTCACAGTTGGCAGTAAACTGCTGGGTATCACCTGCAGGGTGCATATGTATGGCGCTATTGACACTTCATTTGGAGACCTGCAGCTTGTATTTTCAGCCTCTGCAGCCTCCCATGGTGTTGACATTAACAAACTCACATCTAGAACATTACCTGGCTATTACACCTATGTCTCCAGTATCTGGATACGATTTGTTAAATTCCAGAATATAATGAGAGACAGAAGTTTTTATTCCTTTAATTTTTTTATTAATTTCTTCATCTTGCATGTATTGCCTTTTGTGTTTTAACTATAATGTAAAATGTTGTTGGTATCTTTCTGCTTCTCGTAATAATTTACTCTAATTTTGGTCCATTCTTCCTGACAGAACTGGTGGAACTGAGTCAGGTTTGCAGGCCACTTTGCTTGCACACACCTTTTCATCTCTGTCCATAAATGTTCGATAGGATTGAAATCAGGGGTTTCTGATGGCATTTACCAGATGTAAACAAGTTTGGTAATCCTACCTGACCTAAAACAGGAAACGTTTAATCTGATTTAATGTCAGACGGCGAGGAAAAAAAGTCAAACAGTGTATATTTACTGTTGGTTTCTCTACAAAAATATCCACCTACAGTTTTATGCGGAAATGTACAAAAAGAATAATTCATAAACCAGCAATATCCTGCCCCATAGAAGTTCTTGACATGTATTTTATGGGGCTGTTCCTTGTAACAAGAAACATGAATGCTTTATGGTCCATACGCTGGACCCCTGCTGGTGGACACTCGCATAATCATTACGACTTAACTGTTTTTTTTGTTTCTTTTTTGTTCACCGATTTCTCCCTGTAATAACAGATTTGCAATTCCGTCTATAATTGTTCCATATTAATCAATATAGCCCTTTCTGCAGTGCATAATGGGTATTCTTCAGATGTTTCCTGGTGTAATTTAGATATTTGAGCCTGAGTTAAACATTAGGCTTGCTATAATGTCTTCACAGCCACTTATCAAGGAAATTCAAGACGTTTTCTGGTTTCTGGTTGGATCAGAGTCGTGGTTCAGTTGAAAAGACGTGAAGCAGTAGTTCCAAATAAAATAAGCAAAAGCAAAAATATATTTCTGTTCTAAAGACGCACAAAAAAAAAAAATCAGCTTTTATGCTGAGGAAACAACAATCTCATTATAGAGCTAGCATTTTGTTTTAATTGAATAAATTTCAGATGCATAGTGGGTGGATTGAGGGATAAAGAGCTGAGAGAGCTGAGGATATGGTTGTGGAGGGAAAGGAGAGACAGAGAGAAAGCAAGAGAGAGTAAAAATGTGAGAAAGAGATGAAGAGGAGAGAAGCCAAGGCCTTTGGGCAAAGCCAAGATCGCCCACAGAAGCTCTCTCCTTTCCTTTCCTTTCTCTCTCTTCTCACACTTTATCCTCTTCCTTGTCTCTCTCTTCTTCTCCCTCCCTCTTGTATTTTCTCTCATCTTTTTCATCTTCTCAGTATACACTCACTCTATCTTGCCTCCCTGTTTCTGTCCTCCCTGTTCACTTTCCTAAGAGAGGTAATACAGGCCAGTAGAGGAGTGAACTAAACGTCAGATGGCCTGTAGTTTGGTGGAAACCGTTGGAAATACAGAAATAATCTTAACTCCAGTGATTTCCTTTAATATTTTAGTTTTTTAAACTACTAATGACCCAAATTTGAAGATGGACTGATTAATTGGCTGTTATTGGCTGATTTAGAAAAATGCATCAAGATAGATCAATAAGGAAAACAAAGGTTGTTATCCGCATCCTGATGCAGTCAGTGTTTTTGATATTGACATTTTGTGAGTACAGAATATGCAAAGATAGCAATTTGTCCAACCTGTGGGGTAAATGTAACTCATGGAAGGACAGCAAAAAAACTTTTTGAAACATTTTTTTTCAATGTATCCTTGTTGATACCAATTTAAAAGACAGGGTAATTGATTCTACAAATATTTCCAACCTTAAAATACTTTTTGTTGTATTCACAAAGATGAGGGGAAAAAAGCGTGGGAGGGTTATGGAGGTGCTAGATCTCAGTTTTGTTGATGTTAGTTTCAAACAGACCTGACATTAACCAGAAATCATTTAGCCTACCTTCGCGCTAACAATGGATAAGAAGCTAAACATGACTTTAGTAGAGCACACAGACAGCAGCCCTGTTTCCTTTCACTGTTACTGTACATGGCTGATTACAGTTCATGGATATTTTAAACCTGGATTGACCAAAATCAGAATTGGCAGTTCATCTGAATGACCTGCATGAAAATAGGACTGTAATTAGTGACTGAAATCAGTTTAGTCATTGTTCATATTTCATTTAATAAATTAGATCTCAATGGAGTCAACAGAAGACCTGTTGGGTTTAAGAGATTGACGAAGGGAATGGTTGCCATCATCTATATAGCCATGATGCTAGTGTGGCATCAAATGGCATAAAGAAGCTGGAAAATAAACCTTAAATAGTGTTGCAAGACCTCAGGTACAGCAGAACTTCAGAAACTATTCAGTCTATTGAATTGCCTGTCTGTCAAATGTAATAGGCTTTCCAAAGATTCAGTGTGTGATTGACAGAGTTTGTATTGAATGCGATTAGAAGAAAAGTTTAAGACTATTATGAATGAGGATATAATTGAGAAAGAAATTTGACTGACAAACCCGTTGTGGTGTATATAGGACATGGACAATAAGGTCAGACAGGGCTGAGGGTAAAGTTGACAAGAGTGTGAGTGAGAGGCGATTCTTATAAATAGAGGGAGGAAGGTCAGAGGGAAAGACGCAGGCTTCCTGTATCCAACGTCATGAACGGATACACACAAAAAAATGTATGCAGAAAAACAAAACAAAAATGTTACTTAAATAATTCAATAGTACAAGACTATTTTTATTGGATCAAGTCTTATCAAGATCATTTTCTAAAATACATTTTACTCAACTCTATCCTCTGCTTTATGGTTTTCCATTGTTTTCCAGCTCTTTCAAGATCTTTTTTTTAACCATAGATGATCTCATTTAGTTCATAAAAGGTCAGAAAATAATCAAATTTGTCAGTTTTCCTAGAGCCAAAGATAATGTCTTTACACCCGTGGGTCTTTTTATGCTCTTTTTCCACCAACGGTGCAAAACAAACAGATTCACATGTCTTTTTTTCAGACCTGTTGATAAGCAAATTGTCTTTGATAATTGACCTTCACTCTGGTGATCTACCTCTTGTTATTTTAACATCTGGTCTTCTGGGAAAATTTCTTTTCTGTTTTCCATGGACACGTTTTCAGTATTTCTGTTTATCAGCCGTGAACTGGTCACCACATGGTCTGCACTTTAGTAGTGCTTTTTAAACTTGTCATGTTTAAAAAGCACCAAAAAATGCATTTCTCATTAACACATTGGCATAAACACTTACAGAGCGCTTGTTGTTATATAAAAGCACTCTATTACAGTATCCAGTGTCTTTTTCCCTGCAGTCACTCTGATGATCACACTGGAGTTCGGCTTTGGTGTCATGCTCAGGGTCACTTTGCCACATGGAGGGGCTAGGGGATTTAAACTGCTGTCCTACTGGTTTGAGGACCGCCCTCACTGAACTGTGGACTCTCATTCAAAAACAGTATGTTGTTTAGAGATGCCTGCGTGTGTGAAGGCAATGATCTTAATAAGAGTTGATTGTGAACCCAACTGCAGCTGCTCTCACACACCCACTCACTGTCAGGAATACACAGAGAAAGTAGACTGTAATTATATATATTATACTTACCAGAGAAAAAAAGAATCCCAGCTCAGTCAGAATCAAATTCAAGTTTAGCTTGTATAGATAAAGATGGAAAGCTTATTTAGAAATATAAAATGAAGCCATGAAGTAGCTTCTATTATTTATGTTCTTAAACCCCTAGGTACTTGCTGTTGGCAATAGTTTGTCTCAGTAATTGTAAATCTGTCCATTTTGCTGTCAAAAATTCCTTCAAGAAATAGTTTTCATTTGCTTAAGTTAGAAAATATTCAGAGGGAAGATGCTGATTAAGTAACTGTCAAAACCTGTGCATCATTCACTACACTGGAACAGGGCATCATGGCCCACTGGGGAAAAACTAGAAGGTAAAGTTAGAAACAGTACAACTCCTGAGTCTATCAGAGCCAGCTGGGCAAGGTTTTTGTAATATCTTCATATTGTCTGTGTGTGATAATCAGCCTCTATAATGATTGGTGCTTTCATTCGTTGGTATGGACTGTTGCTTTTAGGTAAGATAGATGACACATCATATTATCTTTTGTTACTTGAGGCTTCAGTTAGAATAATCTAATGGTTTTAATATGATGGATTTTTCAGAACTTTTTTCATTAGGGCTTGTCCTGAATATTGTAGTTTAAGCATGTCAGTTTGTGTCAGGTACAGCATCAAAGTTCAGTTCAGCTCAACCAGTGACCTGGTTTGTAATTTTTTCCCTCTACCAGACCCTACCAGTGACTAATTTAGTTACTGTTTGGTCAAAACAGTTACAGAACTGCACTGTGAAACTAGATTGTGTGGGGGGGGGGGGGGGGGAAAGGGAGGGAAGGGGGGAAAAAAAAGCACAAAACCCACGAAAAAACCAAAAAAACACAAAACACCCAAAACACCACAAAAAACAAAAAAACACACAAAAAAAAAAAAACAAAAAGAACAGGAAAAAGCAAACAAACAAGAAGGGCTAGTGATGAAGAAGCTGGGGCATGGAGGGAAGCATCCACCCTCCACGCTCCACCTTCTGTTTTTTAGCGCACTCAGACACACACAGCACATGCAGGAGGGGGGTGGCCAGCTATACTTGGAGGGGTTTGCTCTCGTTTGCTGGTTTCCTGGGTGGTACCTGCATTCATCAGCTTGAAGTGGTTGGGAACAGTTGGCATCACACTGAATATGGGGTCAACTGTTCTTACTCATTACTTGTTTCCAAGAAAAAGCCAGACTTCCCTCTCCCAGACACCTCCTCTAGCTCCTCCGGGAGGATCCCCAGGCGTTCCCAGGCCAGCTGAGCAACATAGTCGCCCCAGCGTATCCTGGGTCTTCCTCTGAGTCTCCTCTCGGTGGGACATGCCTGGAACACCTCCCGAGGGACGCGTCCAGGGGACATCCGATATAGATGCCCGAGCCACCTCAGCCATGGTGACATAGCAATACGTCAGACAGAAATTTCATTTTACTGTTTAATTCTCTCTTTCCTTCAGCAGTCAATTTGAATTTCTTGCTTTAAAGATGGAACTTCTAAAAGGCCACTTTCTCACCATTGTAGGTTGCTATAGACAAGACTAGAGACTAGAGTCTTGATCATCACTGAATTGAATAAGCATCTTTTGATGATCTTTTTTAATTCGTTTTACAGGGATCAGAACTGGGATTGGCTGTCCTCTGTTTCTGATAGTTTTAAATCTAAGTGGGATTCTTTTAATCTTACAAAAATTGTTAATGGATCAACACGTTTAAACCTTAAATGTCAAGAGAATTACTCTCTTCTTGATTTTTTAACTAATTCTCCTCACGAATATTCTCCCCTGAGTTGTCCAGTCTCCTCAAAGCGAGGGATGAGGCCTGGGCTCAGGCCAGAAAACATAAATCCCTGGATGACTGGCTGATATACAGACAGCTCAGAAATCATTTTACTTTCCTTGTTAAAAAGACTAAGTTTGATTTTTATGTTGATAAAACTATCTGTAACCTAAATGATCCCCCCACAAGCATTTTTTTGCCCTTGGACAGTTTTTGTGTCATAGATAACAGTCAAAATAAAAATAAATAAAACAAACTGTTGATTTGAGATACTGCCACTTAATGAAATCAAGTTGCATTGTGGGACGTGAAGTTTTGTGCCAGATGAAGACACTGTGTTTTCACCACTAGATGTCAGTGTATAACCAACTAACGATGAATGTGGTCATAAAAGATTTCAGAATGCCCAAACTTTCTTTTCCAAACAGAATTACATGTCAATGATCATCCAAACATTTAATTTAAAAAAAGAATATAATCTGGGAGAATAAATGGTCTGGGTTTCATCAATTACTGGATCAGGCAGCATTATGTGCTGTTAAAACACAAAGTTAAAAATGATTGCAAATATTCTCAAGTGTTTCTGTTTTTTTCCTTGAGTCTAAAGAAAGGTGAAGTGATAAAAACATTACACTAAGAGAACACTAATTCAACTGCAATGTAATAAAAAATATCCAGCAGCGCATAAAATCATTTGATGTGGAACAGAAGTAATCCCACAAATACACAAAACTAATGAGCTGCACGGCAGCAGAGTTCAGAGGTTTCACAACATCATCGTTGCTTTTCATCTTGCTGGTTTGATTCTAAATGGAGATGAGGTTGTGGCATACGTAACAGTGGAGCTCTACATGCTCAGAGACTTCTTCAAGCTGACCAACAACACTGAAAAAAAGAAGAGAAGTTCCAGGCCACAAAGTATGGCCTTGCCTTTGGGTATTTCAGCTACCTGTTGTCTGGTGGCCAGGAAGTCGTTGTGGACCTGCAAGGTACGACAGTGTATGTTAGCGTGGAACCAATAATTGAGCTTGTAAATGCGTAATGCTTTTCCACACTAATTAGTAATTAAACCTCCATAGAAAAATAGGTGCTCTTATTATTTTACTCTGATTCCTTTCTTTTCTCCACAGCATGGGTGACCGCCTACAGCGAAGGTCTGACCAACCTCACTGACCCACAGATTCATTCTGCTTCTGGCCCAAAAGGCAAACAGAGAACAGGGGTTCGAAAAGACCCCACTCAACTAAGCTGCTGATGCATGTTGTTATATACTGCTTAAGTCTGGTGGGTTCTGCTCAACGTTTCTTCCCATGAGGGAGTTTTTTCTTGCCACTGATGGCGTTGCCATGTGCTCGGGGGTCAA
>JBAMYA010000016.1:9792847-9810022 GCA_037176975.1 Arrhamphus sclerolepis
ACAATAGGCAGGTTTTAGAAACTGTCCTCCTTTTGCATCATTTGACAATAGTTTGTACAACATTGGCAGTGAAAATGTACAGAATTATGACAGTTTAGCAGCAACCAGAAGAAGATACCTGTACAAACAGTCTTTCTATTTTCATTTTTTGCACACATACAAAGTTAGAATCACCTCATTTTGTCTGTAGTGACCCTGCTCACGCTATCACTTAAGTAGAATGACATTCTTGACAGTGGCTTAAATTAGCAATTTAATTGAGATCTTCATAGTCTTGGTTTTCTTATGTTCCTTTTCTTTGTGCAGCTCCTGTTGGTGCTCCGTGCTCTGTTTTTCTTTTCTTCTTCGTTTATGTTTTTATTTTTAGACAGTTTTTCTTCACCACTTTTGATCGCTTTACTTCATGTTTCATTTTGCAGAGGTTAGGCTATTTTCAAAACTGCATGTGTACTATCATTACAAAGCTGAATGCAACATATACTGAGTAAAATCAAATCATGTTTTTAAATTAAACTTTAACTACTTTGTTAATCATATATTATTAATGTGCATGATTCTATCACATGTTGTTTGTATGATTGCACATTTAACCTTGCAGTTATAACTTACATTACAATTAACTTTGAGTTATAAAATTACATTTCAGAAATTCTGTAGAAACACATTATGGGACTTTTGCAGGTTCAAACACTTATGTTCGTATTTCACATAGGGGTGTATTTGCACATTACCTGTAAATCCTGTTGTGTTTTGATTAGCAGCTTAGTTTATTATGCACTGTGAAATTACCCACCTACTCAGAAATCATAATTACATGCTCGACAGGTTTATCAAGCGTGTTCATGTGCATATGGCAGTACGAGCATGTGACTGAAAATAATCATTAAAGAGTTAATCATCCAGAAGAGGGCTTATTAGGTTATTATTCTGCCCTCTTTTTTTTAATCTTCCTTGTCTTGTAACTGCAGGAAAACGCAGTGAATGGCGATCACCTCTGGATGGAAACAAGTTGCTCTGGAGAGCTGTGTTATCTCGGGGAAGATGCTTGTCAGCTGAAGACTGCAGTGAGTAATGAACAGCACAGACTGAGGCACTTGTCTGTTTGTAGTGTGAGGGCTATCTCTGTAGTAAGAAGCCCTGAAGTCCTTCATGCACCTTGGATTCTCTCTTTTATGTTGCTGGAAACAGCTGCTTTAAGTAAGACCATTTTTCCCAGTTCATTGGCATATTTTTATTTGTTTTGTTTTTTTCTCCTCAAAACACAAATGCATCTTCATTCTGTGTTCACTGAGAGGAAACAGAAGCTGCCAGTACAAGAAAAAGCCAGGCACAAAAAAGTCATGTCCTTTTAACTAAATTATAAGTAAGGCTGTGTGTTTCAGCAGAGATCATTATCCTCATACATATTTATCGTCTCCTCCATTGACGAAAGGCTGTGATGACTGACTGCTTTACTCATCTACTCATGAGCTGCGAACAGGTTCTGTGAAACGCCATCACAGGGATTTGTGCAAGAACTAGGTGGGAGAGAGCAGTTTCATCCTGGTTTGTCAGTCAGAGCCGAGCTCCTAAGAAGAGATGATAAGGTAGTTATATGTACCAAGTACGGAAAAAGGTGGATGCAGATGGTTCAGTATTCTCAGGGATCACACATGACTGCCAAGAGCAGAAGAATGCAGGTTGGAAGGTGCACACTGCTGGAGGAACTTAGCTTCTGTGTCATAGGAATGTAGGTTTAGTAACTAACTAAGAAACTTAAATATGCATCTTTGCACACAGACTTTTCCTTTGTTATAACTCTGGGCTTCTTAATCACTTATAAATATGATGTTATGCAGGTTCTCTTTTGCAAAAAGTAAAAAGCCACTAACATTTGCATCTTTTTAATCTAGAAATGGACAGATGCTCTAATAATACATATATATGTATGTATGTATATATGTGGGTGTGTATATATGTATATACATATACATATATAAAAAAAATTTCATTACTTTTTATGTGTCACGGCTTCACGAGATGTCACTTTTTCAGGGTCTATTCTGCAGAGCTTAATTCATTTGCAATAAATTTAAATGGTCATGTTTATCTGTAGATTCAGTAAAGGATACATGAGAAGTGACGTGTTGTGTCAGGTAGCACTCATACGCAAAAAATCAGGCATTACGGAGATCAAGAACTGCCACTATGCTTAACAGTTGAATTTGTGATACAGAACAGATTTAGACTAGTCATTCAGTATTAATTTATTCTTCAAATGTAGTTAAGCCATATTAAAGGGGTGCTTCACTGCGATTCATATTACCCGTGTCTGTGATGCAGCACAGACATTATTCAGATGTCAGGGGAAGCTTGAACCTGTCAGTCATGAACTACGATAATACAAGGCTGCGGAGAAAGTGCTCTCACCTTTTGATGGGGATGAAAATGACCTGGACTAGAGAGATGAGAAACAATCTCTAGTTTTGTCAGTAATAAAATCACATAACTGCAAATTTGCACCAATGATAGATAATTAGACTAAGTGTGAAAGAACATGCTGAGACCTCTGTAGCCAAAACAAACTCACTATAAGCCCCCATGTGGTCATTTTAATTAGATAACTAGGATATGTCCAAAAGACCGAAATGACCTTAGTTAAATGCGAGATTGCTTTGACAGGTCATGATGGACATGAATAAATGCATTCCTGTCTTTGCTCAGCTAGATGTGGCTCATTCATTTATAGTCATGACAGAACCATCTGGCTGTCTGAAGGATGCTGCTGAGGCCTTGAACTCATCACAGAAATAAGTGTGGGACAAATGCTGCAGAAAATACAGACTTTCACTGCAGTTTATTGGTTTCTTTTTAGAAACACAATATTGAATACGACAACCAAAGGTCTTTAGTTCCACCTGTGATCTTCAGTAGGTCTCAAATGGTTATCATGAAAGTAAAGTAAACTAGTTGAAAGCTTTGAAGTCAGTGTTTTCTTTGATAAAAGGTTTAAGGTTTCCACCAGTGTACAATAATTAGCATTGGACTGTTTGACATTTGAAAAGCCATAATTATATGTCTATGACAAATATTCTCACAGGAATACAGCTCAAAGTTAGAGAATTGTGGAAAAATAGGTTTTTATACAATGACCTGTTAGGGAACTTGAAAAACAAAAGATTTTCATGTTATTAGAGTTGGTGAATGGTTTTGAAAAAGGTTAAAACTTAACCTTATTAAAGGTTAAACATATTTGGGCAATAAACACACTCGAGCTTGTTACTCAACATGATATTCTTTCTTTTAGTTGTTGTTAGTAATTGTGGCCGTTAGACTAGCTGCTCACAGACGTCTTGATGAAGTTTCGCAATTGATCATGTTTTAATTTACAAGTCCAGACTCATCAGTCCTCTGAGTCAGTCATGCTGTCTTAAAAAAGAACATCTCACTTCTTTTATTTTTGAGGATTAGATGACATGAGAACATTTCGAGCTGAGACATAATAAAATATGAAAATGACAGTTTTTTTTTTTGTTTTTTTATGTTAGATTAGCACTCAACCATTAAGTGTTGCACTCTGTTACCGTGAAGAGGGAACCCTGAGACCAGAGATGAGACCGCTCCATTATTAGCTGTCATGTTATTACTCATAATGAGTAGCTTGTCAGTTGTAAGAGCCAGTGCGGCTCTGCAGTGTTATTCATTGAAGGCCAATTGCACTTTGGCATCTTGAGTGTTTTCTCTTATTGTACCAGACACAATGAGAGAAAAAAAAGCCGAGCTTTTGTCTGATATACCAACTCTTACTTGCACCTCTTATTTATAATTTTGGGAGTTTTTTTTTCTGTAATGATGAATATTTGCTTTAAGTCATTCTTTCTGTACTACATGGTATGATAGGACCATGTAGAAAAGAGTAACATTTAAATCATAAAGTTGAAAAAAAATGTTAAAAGTATGGAAATGAATGAGAAAATACAAATAGGAAGCAATAAATTGTCGTTTTTAACTATTAGAAAGTCTGTAGTCTCAGACCAGCAGCGTGGCATATGCTTTTTCCTGTGCAGTAGGATTTTTATTTTGGCTTCCATGGTAACCAAGTAGAGTATCCACACTGGCTTCATGACACACATTTCTCAGCTACAGATTAATAACAGACTTAAAACCTATTGTGACAATTATATTCTTTAATTTTCAGACCAGTTGCCGGTCTCTGCCTAACAAATGGCCCACTTTCATGTCTTCACTTTTCAAATCATATCAGCCATGGATTACTCAAAATCCTGTATTCATGATCACTTCCAAAAAGGCATCTGTGCATACAAGATTGTACAGGCAGAAGCTGTGCAGCAGCAGCGCTGTAACTAAAAGGTCAGTGGAAAGAGTACATATGTGCAGCGACAACTCAGCTGCTCCGCCAATTGTTATGTGACACACATGCCATGCTGCTTATGTGAAGCGGGCCTGAGGGAGTCCTGCTGTGTCTGGGACAGGGACGTTGGCTGTGGATCTTAATGGTTCAGTGAGTTGTGAAGTTTGGCGTCTTTGGATCAGGCTCTTTCTGAAGCAGCCTGCAGCTGTATAATCATATTTGAGGTCTCAGACTATTCCTGAGTTTTTTGCAGTGCAGTTGGCTACTTTTACCCACTTTTGTCTGCTTTGAAAAGAGTTATAAAGGCATGGTTGAGATGATAGTTTTTGAACAATATCCCTGTTTTATTTTGACAGAAGCATCCATTCATTTTAAATCTGTTTATCTGAGTTTTGGGTCAAGGGGGCAGCAGCGTGAGCTAAAAGGCTGTGTCTCCTAAGTGTGTGAAACCCTCTCCAGGTAGGCATCTAGGGGTGAAGCAGCAGTGCACCTCACCTGGCTCCTCTCACATAAATCGGGCACATATGGTCAAGTTGCAGGTAAGAGCACCTGCGTGTGGGTAACTTGGGTTCTGCTCTAAAAGTCAGGCCTG
The DNA here is from genome assembly GCA_037176975.1 of Arrhamphus sclerolepis. Lineage (NCBI taxonomy): Eukaryota > Metazoa > Chordata > Actinopteri > Beloniformes > Hemiramphidae > Arrhamphus > Arrhamphus sclerolepis. The sequence goes on from JBAMYA010000016.1 coordinate 9,797,791, forward strand.
AGGGAGTTTTTTTTTTTTTTTTCTCGAGGGGGCCCGGTAGGCAGGCCTTTACCCATTGGTCCTTGTTAAGCTTACCTCAAATGAATGAAGCAGGCTGTGTGTGTGTGTCACATGGGATATGTAGCAGCTAAAGGCATGACTCTCTGCATTCTGACCTTCAGTCACTGGTTCTTGACAAAAGCATGTCACAGACGCTTTAAAGATAGTCTTCACATGGTGTTGCAACTTCCAGGTTTCATGTCTTTGTCATTTTGTAAATCAAACGATTCATTCATGAATACTGTACACACGCAGTGTGTAGTGATAGGGTAGGGGTAGTGTTACTTGCATTATGCACAAAACCAATCTTTTTGAGACCCAATTTGCCGTTAAAGTCGTTAAAATGTCACACGCACGCATTGTTCATGACTGCAATAACAGATTGGATCCGTCAGTGAAACAAGGTTTCTACAGATTCCCTGTAATAAGAGTACATGAGGGGTTAAATCTTGAAAAACTCAGAGTGAGAAACATGGATAGTGCTTCCCACAGAATATTCTAAAGTGTGTTTGACAATTTTGTTGAAAACAAATAGTAAGACTAATAATCTGTGCCTATAATTTTGGCTCTTGATATAATGTTATATATAATGATATAATGCTACTTAATACAGTATTTATTTCATTCTGTAAACATTCAGAACTGATCAGAATTTATTTTTTTTAATTAAATGAGGTAAATAGTAACTTGTGAACACACGACTGCGCTAGAATAAATTAGTAACTGGTGCCATACTGTGAAGCTTGACCTACAAAGTGGCCTGACCTACAGATGTTTGATGACAGAAAATACAGCTTTTGAAAAACAGACAAAACATGTTTCCTTTAAATTTAAATTGGAAACGGTTTTTGTAGAAAAACTGGAGCAAATCTTAAAGTATTGCTTGTTTTCTATATGTTTTTATTACTGTGAAGCAGGGTAGTTATTTCTTCATTATGTGTGTTTTTGGAGGTAGCTGAAATTTCTATTTTACTATGATGTGTGTGATTTGTGTCTCCTTTAAGAAGTCGGCCCCCAGGAAGAAATGTGCTGCTTGTAAAATCGTTGTTCACACTGGCTGCATAGAGCAACTAGAAAAGGTATCTCATACTGTACGTACACACACATACACACACACATACACAAACAAGCTGTTCATCCATCAAGTCTGACAGTTATTTCTGAAAATTAAATCTCCCTCCACATTGTTCCTGCTGAATGATGCTGAACCACATTTAGGCTTGAATTGAGTGTAGGCAGACACATGAACAGTGTCTCCATCTGTCCTTAGATTAACTTCCGATGTAAGCTGACCTTCAGAGAGGGGGGATCCCGATGCCTCAGAGACGTGAGTGTGTTTGTCCGCATCAAACTATAAAGTTGTTGGACAGGAGTGGTAAGCTTGTATGTGAGAGAAAAATCTTTCTCTGTCACAACAGAATGTACCGAGACATCACTGGGTTCACAGACGGAGGCAAGAGGGGAAGTGTAAACAGTGTGGAAAGGTGAGTGTGCACTCACAAACAATAAAATATTATTAGTCATCATGGAGACCACCTCATTGTCAATCTTTGTTTCCTCAGAGTTTTCAACAGAAGTTCTTCCACAGTAAAGAAATCATTGCCATCAGCTGTTCCTGGTGTAAACAGGCAGTAAGTAATACATCATCTATATTTATCACTTCAATCAGACCAGTCCACCCTTCTACAGGTCAAACTCAAGCCCACCACTTCATTTTATCTGGCCCAATCTGACTTAAGATTTTACAAATTTGTGATTTTACAAGAAAAAGTATAAAGATTGTGATTTTTGCAAAGTTTGAGATGTGATGACAAAAATTACCTTTTTTATGAAAAAAAAAGATGTGAAATCCACCATTTTACATATTTTATACATAAAGTTAGGATGATATGGTACAAGACAAAATTTGTTATTTTAGTCCACGACCTTCAATGTTATGATAAAAACTGCAAATTTTGTGAAATTTTCGTTTGTTTTATTTTTTTCTGTTTTACGACCAAGTCCAGGAACTAGCAGTAAATCTGACAACATAGCTGGTTGGCTAAATAAATACCCAGCCCTTTAACAGTAACCATGGTGATGATTTGGCCCTCAACAATGACACAGCTGAGCTGTAGTCCGGATGGCAAAGAGCAGCCGTTAGCTGTAGTGTAACGTCAGCAGACAGAATGAATGGTTATGTCTTTCGAAGATATTGTTTGAGTGTTTGAACACACCAGTTATTCTCAAATTCTGCTGGAATTCTAGAATATGCATTTGAATTTTTCAGATGTGTCAATCAACGCAAAAGCTGTGGAAAAAACACAAGCTTGTCACTTTTTTTCGAGGCTCCCAGCTCTCAAAACGTGTGAATCAATCAGCCATTCAGATTTGCAGGCCTCACATTTCCACTGGAAATAGTTTTAAAGATGACATCCATTCATTTGCAAATTAAGACCTACAATCTACTCACAAATTTGCAGCGTAGCACAGAGCAGTAGTTTTATCAGTTATTCAGTAAAAATAAAAGCATATAAAAAAATTCATTTAGAATAGAGACAGTGCACATTAATAAATATTTACATGTAAATGTGCCAGATTTTAGCCATAGGCTAATTTCCATCTGTAGTACCAATCATTGTTCCAACATCATTGTACCAACCTGTGCTTCAATCTAAACTAAAACATACTGTTGATCTGTTTTTATTATTTTATTAAGCATTTAAGCTTCTTGCTCCCAAAAATGCCACAGTTAATGCCATATTAACATTCACAAAGCTGATCAGCTCAACAGTGATCTCTCTCACTGAACTGGGGTGGAAATGAGCAAATTTGCAGATGTAGCATATGGAAATATCTCTTGCTGTTGTATCATTTTGAAAGAGGAACACGGGAAAATACAGAATCTTTCAATCTGATCCTAAGACAGAACGACTATCATTAGAGATGAGGGCAAGGTGGTTTTGTCTTGATTATTCTAATCTACATCAGCAAGCTACTTTTGCTTTTATTTAACACAATAAAACATTTCATGTGGCTAAACAATTAGAATATTAGAGCCTTCATTACACTATTCATCATATGCAGTAACATGATACCAGTAAAAGTGGCTGGGGGGAAAAAAATGAGTGTCTGCTAGACTTGCTGACATCTGCCTTCCACTGTAGCAGATGGGCAATAAAGTTGATTTCCAGCCCTGGAACAGAGGTTAAAAGTTAGCTTTTATACTCTGTGCTGTGTTTTAACCAAAGCACCCCAGAGACATTTCAGTAAAACCTCAGGAAATTGTGTCAATTAATAATATGACATTTTGCTTTTATTCACAAAGTAGCTGTAAATACCTTTTCTTGTTCCTTTCAGTTAATTTAGTTTAATTAATATTTTTAGCAGCCACATTTATTTTTTTTATAAAATAGTTTTTTTTTATTTATTACTATTTTGCTATATTTCAACAGTACATTTGCATCTCTTTGTCCTTCTATTTATATTCTATTCTTTTACATTGGTTATTTGTAATTTCCCCGTCAGACGGAACAATCTACTAATTTGGTGCCAATGTAATCTATCTGAATGAGTCAAAAACATTAAAGGGAGCAAGTCCGTCCACCCACTACCCCACCTAGCTTGATTACCGCTAATTATTTTAAATGTGATGAGTCTGTATCATAGCAGCGTGTGACTACATAGTGCGTAAACTTAAATATGTGTCACACACAACTGCCACATTTCATCAGAGCTGTCATTCAGAAACATGACATCTTTGGAAAAAGAGATTAAATATACCAGCTATAAAATTGCTAATACATTCCACGGAGGCATCTATCAAATTGCTTGTAATTAATACGTTAAAATCACTTGGGGTGGAAAAAAAAAAGAAATCATGAGATCATTGATCTCATATTAATCAGGACTTGTAGACCGGCTCCTGATCCAAACTGCTCACAGTCCTGCAGCTCTGTGAGCAGTTTGGATAGAGACAGTTGGCAGGAGCAGCCAGTCAGCATCAGAATGGAGAAGAGACTAAAGGCTCTTAAATTAAGCACAAATGAGTCCTAATGTTGGCTAACATTAATTTAGTGGTATTTAAAGATCTGTTTCTTCCTTCTGCTGTGTTGGTAAAGTGATAAATAAATGGGTATTGTGTCTGAAAGAAGTCAATGTTGCCGCATTCAGCTGTCTTACTGCCGTCAATTATTTAATGCCAGCATAAAATAAAACAGATTTTGCCACATAAATAAGTGCTAGTCAGATGACTGACAATGGAGGCAAAGGAATGTGCATAAAGGAGAGTCCAAAACGTTTGGATAATGACAAGACTTTTCCATCTCTTTTTCCAAAAGAAAAACCAAAAAAAAACAAAAACGGGGGTGTCAGGCATGTCCAACTGATAGGAGGTCCCAGCGCAGACCCAACACACACTTAGGAGATATCTCAGCCTTTTAGCTCACACTGCTGCCCCCTTGACCCAAACTCAGATGATCAAGTCTTCGAAGAAATTTCTCAAACAGCTAATTCGGTCACCTGATTTCAAGCTGCATTCACTGCTGAAGACAAAACAAGAGAGACACAGACAAACAACAACTAAACACGCCTGAAATAAAGACCTAGTAAAGTTCTCTAAGAGGACAAGCATTCTTTGGTGATTTTCATGTGTTGTAGACTTCAAAAGTCTCACAAACTGTTAAAGAAATCTTTAGCTGATAAGCATACCCAATATGTCCATTTCCATCATACAACTAACATGAGTAAGTTTTTGTACATAGATAAAAAATACAAAATTTTGCTGAAATTTATGTTCAAATATATCCAGACCTAACTGCATATCTACCAAAAAAGGACAAAACATACATATGAATATAAGTTAATATAGATGAATTTATTTTTGCTATTTTAGGACATTCGTAGCTACTTTACAAGCATATATGTTAAATTATTGATACAGATCCTTTTTGTTTCTTCTCTTACAGTTCCACAACAAAGTGACATGTTTCATGCTGCACCAGATAGAGGAACCGTGTTCACTGGGGGCCCACGCTGGTGTCATAGTACCACCTTCATGGATTATCAAAGTCAGGAAACCACAGGTGCACGCACACACATACACACACACACACAATACAGAGATCCCTCGTCAGTCAGTCCTCCAGATAATACAGTTCACAAGCTGTCATTTTGTCACAATGATGAGAAGTGACTTTGTAAGATCTAAATTTGAAAGACGACCTGTCAGAAGCTGCTTATGTGTATTAATGTGTGCGTGATTTTTGGGGATGATATGATTTGCAATGACACATGTCTGATCTGTCCTGGAGAACTTTGAGGTTGTGTCTCTGTTATATCACACACACACACACACCAGTGTCCCACAGTCACATCACATGCTTCATTGCACTTTTAATCAGCATCACAATGGATAGCTGGGTGACAACGAACTAACTACTGAACTCTGTGTGTGTCTGTACCCTAGAGCTCACTGAAAAACTCTGCAAGGAGAAAAAAGCGGACATCTTTCAAACGAAGGACAAGCAAGAAGGGATTAGATGTGAGTAACGGGATTTTTTTTCCATGTTTACCTTTCAGCTCATTAAAAAATGTTCTCATTTACCCAGCATGTTCTCAGTACCCAATCAAAAATATATTCTTTTGTTTACTCACCTTCACAAATGCAGTGAAGTAATTATTTGCCACATGAGCCATGTCAGACTTTGATAAGGAAGATGAAGAATCTGGATTGTTGTTAGCCTACATCTATTTCCAGTTGTTTCCAAATTACTGCATGAAAATTTGTTGTCTAGTGCCTGTTTTTTAGTTATTCGGTAGCAGTGTAAAAAAAGAAAGTACACATTCCAACTCTAATATTTTATTTGAGAGCTGTTGCTGGTGAGTTCAGACTCAGACAAAACTAACTTTTAAAAAGATATTTATTGAGATACAAAAGGTGAATGAGGGCCAAACACAGACGAATTAGGTGGAGATGGGCAGATGCAACCAGTAGTCAAGACTCGGATGAGGAGAGGTAGTTGTCAGTTTAAGGAAGGGAGAGGAAAGTAGAAGCGGGAGATGTAGTCCTGAAGGGGAGTAATCTAATGAAGAGGAGGAGCAGAAGAAAAGGGGACTGTTAAAGATGGAATAGAAGCTTGCTGGTGCAGGTGAATGCAAAGTGTGAAGTGAAGTGTTTTAAGTTGAAAAACTGGAGACAATGACTGACACAGGTGAGGCAAATTCAAACAGGCAGTAATAATTCAGTTTCTCGGAGTTCCATAATTATCAGAATATCCAATTACAATTTTTAAAAAATCCAATTCAGAACAGATCCAAGAAAAAAATACTTTCCAAAGGGATGAGGTGAGAGGCAGGTCAGAATCTGAAACACAGGTCCGAATAATTTAGGTCAGGTCAGAAAGGACGCAGAGCATGATTCGGATAGTAGCTGGCACAGTCTGGAAGGGAAGTGTTGGCAGCAGACCTACTATATACTCCACAAACAGAGAGATTAGCCAATTAGAGGAGGAGAGAGACACAGACAGTGAGTAGGAAAAATCAGGCATGGATTTGTCAAGAACGTGGAGCTGGAATCATGACAGCTTTAAGCATCTCCACATTATATAACAAAATCAACTGGTCTTTTCCAGTTCATAGAATGTAGAAATACAGGCTCAAATAAAATACATATATATATATATATGTGTGTACCCCAGGCGCTCCTCGTCCCTGGTGGGATCTTCATGGGCAGATTACAACAGAATGAAAGGTCAGACTGGCCCACTGTTCCACAAGGGCACTGCCCTGCATGTTTAAGATGTGCTCTGACACACTGGATTCAAACAAACAGATCATTAACACCCTGTGTAGACCTTTGTGACAAGACGATGATGATCCTTTTATTTGAATCGGTTGTGAGAGCAGGGAAACATCTAAAGCATGGAGGGAGTGACATTGAAGACCTGGATTGGAGACCACCAGACTAACCTGGCAACCAGATATTTTGTCAAATCGAACCATCCAGGAAGCTGTCTTATTAAACCATTTTGAAGAGGGCTGACATTGGCAGGTGATTGTACAATGTAACATTCTGTTCAATCTGTTCAACCAACCAGATCATCAAAGTGCTGCAAGCAGAGCAAGTTGGTGAATAAGTGTCATCTTTGTTGATTGTTGTTGCATTGCCTGTAGTTGCCAGGCAGAACACTCTTGGTGACTGGAGCCTTACAAAATGTATTTTATGTTTAATTGTGAGCTTGTAAATCTTGTGAGAATGCTGTTCTCCCTTGAATGCAGCGACCACACTTGGGCAAATTTCTAACACCTATGAAAAGAAAAAGATAGCATGGAAAGTGCCTCACGCTGTCCTTCCCCTGGATGGAAAGAGGATCTATTGCACCATCCATCTCTGGAACCAAACGTAGTGGAAGGGACTGCTGGAAGATCCCTAGTGGTTGAGCCTTCACCATTAAAACTGGACTTTTTCCTTTATGTCTTCAGGAATCTAAATGGCGTCCATTCATACTGAAGCCCATCCCCTCTCCTCTAATGAAGCCCATATTAGTTTTTGTCAATCCCAAGAGTGGAGGAAACCAGGTGAGCAAACTCTTTTTAATCCTAAATCTTCAAATAATCTATAACATCAGTCATACTTTCAACATATTTAAAGGTCCAATAAAGTTTAAATCTGGTTTCATCTCAGCATAGTTAAATAAGGATAGTTTGAGATGTGGCTATTGTGACCATCTTCATAACAGTTTAACACTTTAATTATTCAGCTGAAACATGATCCGATCTAAAAACCTGCAAAGTGTTTCGTAAGACTTCACAGGATCATTTTGATCCTCCTCCAAAGTTAACAAAGATCAGCCCACTTTCTGCTGGACTCTGGGGTACTGAGCCTCCATCTGAGGATCAGTTAACTTGTATGGATACAAAGAAGGAAAATCAGTTTGTCTTACAGACAAAACAATGTAATTTTCTTCACTCCAGACTGTTTTCTCCAGCCTTAGAAAGTTTCAGGAAAACTCAAACGACCACATTAACATCACAACCACAACCTGTAAGCGCCAGCCCATAAATGCCAACATAATGGAGCTAAGCTTCACAGCACCTGGTTGGTACCTTTCTTGGTGTCAGCTGTTCACAGAGCCCAAGACACGACAGTGGAGGTTGCAGAGATTCAATCCCCACCAGCGTGGGTGAAGAGAGCAGGAGCCGCTTGCTGGCTCTGCCAAGTTTGGATTATTGAATGCTGGATCTCTAGAAGACTGGATTTTCTCTGTGCCTAAGACTTGTCTGAGCCTGAGCATTTCTGCTATTTTAACTCCCTGCAGACATCAGACAAGGAGAAGAAATAACTGCTGTTTTTTAAGCAATAACTACAAATGTGGCTGTCACTGACATCTTCAGTCATCAGCTTTGAACTGAGTTTATTTGAGCTGGATTACTCTAATACAACAAACATACAATCATAAATATGCTCTGATTGATAACTTCTGCCAGTGACTCCAGGTGTTTCTTCACGGTAAACCAACCAATCAGTGCTCATCTCATTCATCACTACAACAACCAATCAAAGTGTAGCCTATTTAATCATTAATGAACACGCCAAAACAGCTTTTTAAAATGACAGAGAATCACAGAGATTTCATGGAGTGAGTAAAAATGTACATATGCAATTTTCTTTTTTTTTTTTAAATTACATTTTAAATGTCAAAATATGTCATCCTCCTACTACCATTGTGCCAAATTTATACTTATTCTCAAATATTGATGTTTTAATTACAATTAAAACCACAGTTAATGGGATTGCTGTGCAAGTGCAGTCCTATATGTTGTCAGAAGAATGTTATTATGAATATTTACACATTATTATTATGTCTCTTAGTTTGGCATTTTTGTCAAATCCCAAAAAAAACAGCTTGATTGTGTAACATGTTCTGTGGCACATCTTGAACGTACTTGCACCCTTTCCCAAAAAGAAAATCAATGGTTTATTGGCAAAAAGTCCCAGAGACGAATGATATAATTTTAATGAGCCAGAGTGTAACCAGCATTTAGCAGAAGGAAGCTTCTAATTAAAAATAAGTGATGAGTTTTCACTAGAAAGGTTTCCTCTCTGTCCTCTCTCATGACGTAACTCACAAAGGCAAGACACTGTTTTTCTTCCTGCAAGAAGCAACCAAATGAGAGAAAGTTGCTCTTCTGCTCAATTAAATCTTATAAAAATCAGAACGGGATGCCCAAAGAAATCCAAAAATTTCTCGTTTGATAATTTTTTCTGTTTAACTTGTTCTCATGCGGACAATTTTTACTCCTGAAAAACAAACATCTGACTGATGTGGAGTTATGGTTTCTCTTTAAGTAGTAAGCTAGAATCTTACAAGAGTTAGTGGAAAATTAAATGCCGCTCAGAACACAGACGTTTTGGATTCATCTCAGACTTTAAGGCAGTGGCAAGAGACCAGGAATGGGCAGTAAAAGCAATCCCAGTTTTTACAGAAATTTTACTTTATCTGGTTTGAAAGATTGCGTTATATGATTCTCTCTCCCTATACAGGGTGCCAAGCTGTTACAGATGTTCATGTGGATCCTGAACCCACGACAAGTCTATGACCTGTCACAAGGTGGACTACGAGAGGCGTAAGTAATTTCAGGAACATCCTGGGATTTGCTTCAAGCTTTCATCCCTTGGTTGAAGTCAGTATGACACCCTGAGATTTGTTCTTTAAGACAGTTGTGTTCGCTCTCAACACTGATATCTGTTAACGCCAGTTTTAACCATTAACTTCCTTTTCAAATATGCTGCTTGTCAATTCAGCAGTTTTCATGAAATCTGGACTGATTACACCCACTCAACACCAATCATCACAGAATCTGCAGAATCTGTCTTTAATCTACAATTGTGCGTCTCTCAGCTTTGTTGACTTTGTAAATTGTCAGGTTGGAGTTGTATCGTAAAGTGCCAAATTTGAGGATCCTTGCCTGTGGGGGGGACGGCACGGTAAAAATCTACTCACTTGTATTCCTTTCATAACATCGGTTTGATTCCAAATTTTTGCGGCTTACGTTTTGTTCTATGTGCCTCTGTAGGTGGGGTGGATCCTGTCTGCTCTCGATGAGCTACAGATGAATCCCCAGCCTCCGGTCGCTGTGCTTCCTCTGGGAACAGGAAATGACCTCGCCAGGACGCTCAACTGGGGTGGGGTGAGTTTCCAGCCTTGACTTCTGCTGCAGAATTGACAGAGAGCGACAGGACATAGCAGTCTGTCTTCCTTGGGCTCATTCATGTATAACTGTTTAATGAGTTCAGGTATTTTCTACACAAGGTCAATGCAGGAGAAGATAAAATGAAGCTAAGAACAACAAAGATAAAGACTAAACTGGTCGTCTACTATAATCCATCCTGAGATATTTATTGGAACAAAGTACCTTGTAAGGCATTTTAAAAGGCAACAGTATTTTGTCTCATTTGTGTTCATTTTTAGACTTCCTAGGGTCTGAAATGAAATCCAGTATCCAGTGACTGTTTTTCCAATACCTCTGGGAGCTGCAGTGTAAATCACACACATTCCAGGATGTCTGAGCTCTCTTCCTGTAAATTTCATCCTCAAAGCCCTGATATTTCACCCCTGCCTGACCTGCTCAGAACACACATCACAGGAAGTGTAGATAAATCAGTTCTTGTGAACATTATTGATGTTGTTTCCTTTAATGAATTTTTGCCACTTTCTCTTAATGAAATGGCTTTTGGTTGACACCGATGAACACATTAGGGATGTCACAAAATCATGATGAAAAAGTCAGATTTGATATTTCCTCTTGCAGGAAAATGTCACAGCTGTGGGCTTATCCATTGTTTACAAAGGAGATAATTTAGAAACTTTAGACACTAGTTTTCCAGGGTCGGTTTATAATCGTGTGAAAATCCATACTGGATTGATCAAGACCCTGGTTAACAAAGACTGCCATCAGCCCTGTTGACCTATAGGGTGCAGACAAGCAGCAGGCTAAAGTGATGGAGGACAGAGATGGAAATGTATTGACAGGTGCCAGAAGTGTGATGGAAAGAGTACTTTGAAGAGTTGGAGAATGAAGACAATGAAAGAGATCAAAGAGTTGAAGATATAACTGATGTAGACCAGGAGGTAGCAAAGATTAGTAAGGCTGAAGTGAGGAGGGCATTGAAGAGGATGAAGAGTGGAAAGGCATTTGGTCCTGATGATATGAGGTATGGCTGTGGTACTGATGAGGAAGTCTGGTGTATCAAAGAAGTATGTTAGAGTAGTGCAGGACATGTGTGAGAGCTGTAAGACTGGTGAGGTGTGCTGTAAATGTGACAGAGGAGTTCAAGGTGGAGCTGGGACTGTATCAAGCAACACCTCTGAACCCCTTCTTGTTTGCAATGGTGATGGGCAGGCTGACATATGAGGTTAAACATGAGTCTCCATGGACTATGATGTTTGCAGATGACACTGTGATCTGTAGTGAGAGCAGGGAGCAGGTGGAGGGACATCTAGAGAGGTGGAGATTTGGACCGGAAAGGAGAGGAATGAAGATTAGCTTCAGCAAGACAGAATACATGTGTGTAAATGAGAGGAAGCCAAGTGAAATGGTGAGGCTACATGGAGCAGAGATGGAGGATTTTCAGTACTTAGCATCAACAGTCCAGAGCAATGGAGAGTGTGGAAAAGAGGTGAAGAAACATGTGCAAGCAGGTTAGAATGAGTGGAGAAAAGTGTCAGGTGTGAATTTCAAGGTTCTTTTTTTAGGAGCAACAAGAATGGATACGATCAGGAATGAGTACATCAGAGAGACCACACACGTTGGATGTTTTGGAGAGAAAGTTAAAAACTACAATCTCTAAAGTTATTTTAGACCTTGGCACTTTCACCTTCAGTTTTTGGTTTCACTTCCAAATAAGTGGTTTCAGTAAAACTCTGTGCTCACAAACAACCCATCTGCTTGTGTTACTTCCCCTAATTGACATGATTTTAAAGTGTCCCAGTGCCCTCCCAGTGGTGATAGAAATAAAATGCAGACAAACCAAATAAATGAGCATTCAATTAGGGAAAAATGTGTATTAACCTTTAATCATTGTAGCTAACACCTAAAAACCAATCCATCTGAGTATACAGTTCTGTTGGATTAGGGTGTGTGTGTGTGTGTGTGTGTGTGGCAGATGAATTTACTCTACCAGTTCCTTGTCGCTAATTGCTGGTATTTTGTG
>JBAMYA010000016.1:9810122-9820827 GCA_037176975.1 Arrhamphus sclerolepis
TTATAGATTAGAGATTATAATAATTTTAAAGTGTCCCAGTGCCCTCCCAGTGGTGATAGAAATAAAATGCAGACAAGCCAAATAAATGAGCATTCAATTAGGGAAAAATGTGTATTAACCTTTAATCATTGTAGCTAACACCTAAAAACCAATCCATCTGAGTATACAGTTCTGTTGTATTAGGGTGTGTGTGTGTTTGTGTGTGTATATTTGATTACATGAAGCTGGTTGTCCAAGTATGTCCAATATATTGTATTTTTTGTATATATAAAAACCTGGGATTGTACTACATCTTTCAAATTATTATAATCTCTAATCTATAAGTAAAATTTTTAAACTTGGTCTTTGGCATTTCTTGTGCATATTTTTCTTTCCACAGTGGAAACATTTATGAGTTGTTTTGGCTAACTTCTGTGATGAACACACAGTTTCACTTCTAAATGGGATTCATATTAACATAACCTCTGCTACACAGGGGCTATCCCACATCATTTTTGTCAAGCTTCAACAAGTTAAAAGACATACACTTATAAAATTAAGGCATCTGAAATACATACGCCTGTTTTAGACTACTTGCATTCATAGTGTCACCTTTTTATGGTAGCATGACATTTCTATAGGAAGAAAGAGGCTCTTTGAAATGTGACGAACATTTTCTTTGACACCAACAAACATTCTCATTGCATAACTGCACTGCAGCATAGAGGAGGAGGCCTTTTACAAGCACCCACGTTCTTCCATTGGACTCGTCTTTCACCTGGGCTCGTGGGCTTGTAGTGATTAGAAATCATCACGAATCTCTCTGAATGAGTCAAAAGTATGAGTCAAAACTTCTAAAGCTAGTGATGTAGCTACTCCTCCTGATGTAACTTATCTGGGTGCTCTGTGTTGCATTAGACATGTATTGACAAGACAGTGTGAATAATGGTAGGTGAACAGAGGGTAATTGCTAAGTATTTTATCACTAAAATGTTAATTTCAGTGCGTGTCTAGTGCAGAGCTGATGAGCTGTACAGTTTTAGTATGTACTGTGCTGACTGATGAAGCAAAGGCAGCAAAGTGACTCTGTCAGCTTTGGACTGTGCTGTGTAGGAACTTCCTGATGGATAGAGAGATAGGCACTTTGAAAATGTCTATCTACCATATGTGAAAGTGGTGTGCCCTTTACGTCTTTTAAGGTTCCAATGTTCTTCTTTTTCTTCTTGTCTCCTTCCTTTTTTCATCTCTGCCTCCATCTTTCTGCTTTTCCTGTTCCATCCTTTCTTTTCTCTTCCTATCTCATCTCTTTCTGACACTCAGTTGAGTTACAGCTGCATGTGTCCCATCTCTCTCGGTGTGAGTGTGACTTGTCCCTGTGACTTGCTGCTTGAGTGAGAGCTCTGCTGTGATTGCCTGACATTGTATTACATTTATAAAAGATGAAAAGAAATCTGCCTACAAGCACATTGTGGTGTCTCAAATTCAGTTAAGAGAGAAAAGACAAAAGTCCACATTTATATTTAGGTTAAATGAAGCTATTTTATGGGTTTGTATTTGAGAAGTGGTGGCTATCTTTAGCTTTAAAAAAAGAGTCCAAGTCAATGACCTTCAAAGGAATGAAAATGAGGACTTTGTGCTCTGTCACCTCAGAGGAAGTCCTGCTGGTCAGCTCCTCTTGCACCAGATTGTTGTATGTGTGTGTCCTTGCTTCATTTATTTCATGTCAAGAAAACAAAAGGAACAGAGAATAAAAAGCTTGAATGAAATTAATTCTTTCACAACTTTAAGATGCTGGTTGTCCTCATAATGACTGCTCACTTTAAGTCATTTCCATAGGAATGACATCACATCGTGATGCTACCATCAGCTTATTTCACCAGTGGGATGAAGTTCAGTGTTCCCCTTATGCAGACATCACACCTGTCACCCTGACAAAAATGCCCCAGTTTCTGGTTTGCTCACGTCATCTTTGACGCGCTGCAAACTAACAGGAGCAGAGTAATTTTCCTAGACGCTGATCCATCCACACCCTTGCTGTTCAGTGTAGGGATGGACAATATGGAAAAAAATTATATTACAACACCATTCCAATATCAATATAAATAATATGACAGCCACATTGTCTTCCAAGAATGTCTAGAAAGGTTTACTGTACTTGCAAACCTCAGAAAAATTAAATATCCAAAATCCATAAAACCTCATCCTGTAAAACTACATAATGTTTTAGATGTGAAAATGTTACACAGGCCATTTATGTATTACTCACACATATGTGATTTTCCTCAACGAATAAATGAATAAAGATGTGTTATTTTGGTCTAGTTAGATTCTCTTTTTCTACTTTTAGAGGTTGCGTGAAAATCATACATGCACTTTTATACCGCTTGTTTTACAGATTAGTCTCAATTCAGTGACTAATGTTTACCATCAACTAAGTCAGAAAAGCCTAGAGATGGGAAAAGAAACCCAGTAACAACAAATTGTGCTTTGCTGGCTGTTAATCTGGATGCAGTTTGAAATTAATACACATACAATCAAGTAAGTTTATTCAAAAAGCAATTGAGGGATGACTTAAAAACTCGAATATGGCATAAAGTAATTTATTTGGGATTCAGCTGCCTTCTTTAAATAAATCATTTCCATTTATGATGTTTGCAACATTTGTAAGACTGATAATACCCAAGCATATTCTGACACGATTCTAGAAAAAGCTTTCCTGAATAATTTAACTTGACTCCATATGGACTATTGTCTCTGCATGTCACATCTTGTAAACTCCAAATTTTCTCCACGTCTCTGTTTTTGTTGCGGCAGGGTTACACAGATGAACCAGTGTCTAAGGTTTTATGTCACGTGGAGGACGGCTCGGTGGTGCAGCTCGACAGGTGGAACCTCCTGGTGGAGAAGAGCACTCCTCAGCCGGAGGAGGGCACACAGAAGGTCAGGATACGTATCTGAGCTTTCCTACATTCATTCCATTATTAAAGAAATACATCTAGATCAAAGATCCCCAGAAGGGTCAAGATGCAGAATCTTTCAATCCATTGGTGTTTGAATATTCACGGTGGCTCTGATCAGTTGTTGACTCGTGCACTTTGTGTAACTTTCTGCTATCCTTCTACATTATTAAACACATATTCCTGCAGGAAAAAAATGAACTTTTCTATGAAAGAATCGCAGTGATGCATGCTAAATACTGTGCACCTTCTGTAGCTGTTTAACAATTAAATTCTTCATAAAAGTCAATGCTGCGAGCCTTTTCAGGGTGCAATTAGAGTGACATGAAGTGATTTCTATCAATTTACATTAACTTAACTCAACAGATGGAGTCCTAATTCATCCCCACAACAACTGTATCCAGCCCAAACTGTCACTGTAATAAATTAAGACCTGTGTTAGAAATTATGTGAACTTATATGACTATCAGTAGACGAATGAACACAGATGGAGATAGAACAGGATATGTATGAGCTATGAATAAATTGAGTAATGTTAGTGTGAAGACACTTACATTATCATTTCTCTTCTGAGTGCAGCTTCCTCTGAATGTGTTCAACAACTACTTCAGCTTGGGCTTCGATGCTCATGTTACCCTGGAGTTCCACGAGTCCAGAGGTCTGTGAGAAATATATTCACATTTGTCTTTTTTTTCTTTTTTTTTTTCATTTCACATTGTATTAACTTTGATTATAATTCTCCCTTCTCCTCTCTGCTCTGTTCCTTGAATACAAAACATTTAAACAAAAATAACCCAGCACATTCATGCATTTAAGATTGCTTCTTTATCTATTAATGCCTTTGTTTCATTTTTAATCTCACCGACCTTGCTGCATATTTAATGTATTATTCTTCTTCTCTCACTCTCTCCCTGTGCTTGTCCAGAGGCCAACCCGGAGAAGTTTAACAGCCGCTTTCGCAACAAGATGTTTTATGCAGGAGTGAGTGTCCCACTTGACTTATTTATACACATTTATACACAGACACAAACACAAATATCCAAGCAGGAAAACAGTTTTTTTCCTCCTCCTCCCAATCTGTCTGTCATAATCACACACAGACCCATGTAGGAGTGATGATGTGTCAGTAATGGGAATATCAGAGAATAAAGGGCAGGAAAGAATCTGTCTTCAAGATGCGAAGAGACCGTGGTAAAACATAAAATCTGTGTGGTCCTTACATAGAAAAAGCAGCTGATTGTGGGATTCCTGTTACCAAGTGCAAGCAGAACAATATGAGCAGAGGAACACTTATCATAAGTGCTTGTTGTGGGTAATTCAGTTAAACTTCATTTCCTGATTACTGCTGTATACATGAGTTCAGTAACAGAAATTTCTTGTACTTCCACCTCCATGCATCTTTCAGCATCATTACATTTTTGCACTTTTCAGAGTTAGTCCCAAAGTGTCAGGTGTATGTCTCTTTTTAATGAGGGTAGTGTAATGAACTGTAATTCTGTTTGTTATACTTCTTTCTTTTTTTCTGTGTTTATGTGTGTTTACACTCTTGTGTGTGTTTGTGTCTGCAGGCCGCCTTCTCAGATTTCCTCCAGAGGAGCTCCAGGGATTTGTCCAAGCATGTCAAAGTGGTGGTGAGTGTTAACACACTCTCGCTCAGCCCATATCGTCTTGCGTGTCGGCATGCCTGAGCCGCAGGTCACCGGGGTGATTACACAGGCCATCTTTCAACTGCTCTTTAACACTGGCCATGCTGAGGTGTCCCTCAGTCAGTCGCACTCAGACCGACACACTGCTGCCAGTCACTTGAGTGCTGGAGTATCAACATACAAGTGATTGAATAATCACTTGAAAAATATGGAAAATCTTGTAAAATAGAAAGAAAGAAGCTAAAAGAAGAGCAAATTTTAAACAGCTTTTATTTGCTGAATGAATAATACATACAGTACACACTGATGTCAACTGGATTGTTGGCTTATTAATCAGTGTTTTTTCTATATAATAGATTCCCCATAATTCATTAAAATGTCATGCCAGAGCAGACTTCTGCTTGTTTCATGATGTACCTGTGAAATGTCCAAAAATAAATATTAGATCTCAAATAATGCACAAGATCGTATTAAAAAAGGGGCGGGACGCTGGTTAGATCCTCCTGTAGGAGCTCTGTAGTTTAGTTTCAGTACGTGTAACATATATAGGAGGAAAAAAGGCAAGTGTTAGAGAATGTTTTCAGCTGTGGCTCCTGTGATTATTTATAGAAGAACCAGAATAAATAAAGTGTCCATGTCCATTATTATGCTGGAACATGTCAGTCATTGCAACAGTGCAGCTCACCGAGCTGAGCGGTGCAAAGAAGTAAAATCAGG
Source organism: Arrhamphus sclerolepis (assembly GCA_037176975.1). Lineage (NCBI taxonomy): Eukaryota > Metazoa > Chordata > Actinopteri > Beloniformes > Hemiramphidae > Arrhamphus > Arrhamphus sclerolepis. The sequence goes on from JBAMYA010000016.1 coordinate 9,815,422, forward strand.
CTCAAATGTACACATACTTTGTCAATTTTTTAGCAGGAAAATATTTCATATAACCAGACTTTAATTAGGGTAAAACAATGATGCTCTCTTCCTGAAAAATAAATGCTTCCCGGTTATAAAAAGAAAATGGTACATGAGTGGCATCCCGTGGAGATCTCATCAAAACAGGTTTAAAAGCAAGAAGACTCAACCGAAGCTTGAAGCAACATTCAAAAAGCAAATGAAGCATCTGAGAGGAAAAAAATAAACTCTGACTGGAGACATAAATCATACATCACTGCAGAAACAACTCTCTTCCAATCAATCTCTCTTTTTGCTGTTTTTCACAGTGTGATGGCACAGATCTAACGCCTAAGATCCAAGAGCTGAAATTTCAGTGTATAGTCTTTCTAAACATTCCCAGGTAGGATTTTGTTGCATCACCACACTTCTATGTATTCATGTGTGATGAAAAATATGTTTTCAAAAAAGATCTAAGTGGTTCGCTTAACATGCATGTCAGCAGCTGCACATCCGAGTGACATGAAGTTGCTTCATGCAGGTACTGTGCTGGCACCATGCCCTGGGGAAACACCGGGGACCATCGAGACTTTGAGCCGCAGCGCCATGACGACGGTTGCATTGAAGTTATCGGCTTCACAATGGCCTCACTGGTGTGAATAAGAGAAAAGAGTGAAAGCAAAGCAGACACACTTTGTTTCACATTTTCCCCTTGATTATGGTGTAAGTTTCGCTTTTGTCCACCAGGCAGCACTACAGGTTGGGGGTCACGGAGAGAGGCTTCACCAGTGCAGAGAGGTCGTCCTCACCACATACAAGACTGTACCTGTTCAGGTGATAACTCCACAGAAATCTGTGGGTGTGTGCAGGCTTGCAGGGTTGAAATAATGTTGTAGTGAAGTTCAGAACGAAACTAGATTCTTCTAGATTCTGCAGACATTACAACAGCAAAATTTTGTCCAGTTCTCCTCCCTGCAGTTCAGACCTGTCACCACTGAGAACAACTTATCACTTTGATTTATTGAGCTGTCAAATTCTTGTAACATCCAGTAACAAGTAAGAATGAGAAAACTGCAAGAGTTAGAGTCGGAATGATGCAACACAGCGGTCAACATGCCCCTGAATGCACCACATCAAATTCAACATCAGCTGATATTGTTGTCTATTTCAATGAAGTATAGGGTTTAAAGTAAATTGAATTGTACTTCTGAAAACAAAATGTTATATTTCTTTTTTTTTTAATCCTGCACGGGATCCCATTTATTTCTTAGACACGACTGCCTGATAAATGGATCTTTATTCAGATATATGATGGAAACTTTTAATAAAATCACCATATAAGTTTACTGGCAGTCGCTGCTGCTTTGCCATCATGATACTCCTGAAGCAGATGTGACTGGCTGACATAATGGTATGAGCTACTGGTTTGTTCTCTCAGCAGTCGTCTCTGTGTGTGTGCAGGTGGATGGCGAACCGTGCCGACTGGCTCCATCCACTCTCCACATCTCCCTTCGAAATCAGGCCAACATGGTCCAGAAGTGCAAGAGACGTACCTCAGTGCCCCTACTCAACGAGTGAGTCACGTACGCATGTGCACACGCACACACATACGCACGCTCTTGTACAGATGGAGGAACTAGGCCAGCAGTGTTGTAAAAGCCCGGCCTGCACTGAGTGACTCATACAGTCTGTTTAGTGAGCTGACATTCACTCCTCTCAATGTCCCACATCGCTCTTCAGCTCGCCAAACCGCAATCAAAGGAGTAATATGTAATGTTGTCCACATGTATTAATCAAAACAAGAGCATCAGGTTTATCCTCAGTGGCACGCTGACATGAGATACCGCATGTTTCTTTTTTTTTTTCCCCTTTACTGTGGCAGTTGAGACATTGATCGATTTATTCCAGGGATGAAGCAGCAGTGCTGTACTCTGTTTGCCTGCTGTATGAAATATCTGAATTTGTGTGGGTACTAACACTCCTCCATCCCTGTAGGACTAATATTTGTTCTTGTACATCTTTGTCTATATATGTGTGAGTCTATTTTCAGCTGTTTGTAATATTCAGCAAGCTATGGTAGACGTGTGCATGTGAGAGAAAGAACAGTAATTACTTGCTGTAGCTGGAGTATAGTGTCACTGTTACTGCTCTGCGATTGTACTCTGTGCTATCAATGTTGTCTACTTACCTTTTCTCCATCTGTCCCTCCTCTTTGTCCTCCTTCACCTTCGCTTCATTGTTTCTCTAACACACATCTGGGATCTTCTCAATTATTGCTTTCATTTTTCTCCTCCCTCCCTTTTTTCTCATATACTCTTGTCCCGTCTTTTCTTCCCCACCACCTTTTTCTTATTTTTGCATCTCCTTTCTTTGTCTCCTTTCTTTTCTTTTCTTTTTCCCCTTTATCCCTCACCGCCATACATTCCTCCTCTCTTCTGTGTGCGTGTGCGTGTGCGCGGCCGTAGTATTCAGAAGGTGTGTGCAGCTGATCTGCGCCGCCTCTCTGCTCCCCCCGACTCCTTCTCTGTGTAAGTACCTCAGCCCTCTGTCACCGTACGTTAGTGGCTGTTTGTGCTCAAGTTAGTTAGTTGGTGCCATCGCGTCATGTTTAGTCAGTCACGTTTGACCAAAATTTGAATTTTTTTTTATTTTTTTTTTTAACAGAAACCAGGATGTTTGTTTCTACCTCTGACATCATAAAGTTGATGCTTTTTGGTAGATTGCATTAAATACGTTTTTCTTCCTTTTTCACCTACATTATTAATGATTAAAATGTATTAAAATAACCTATTTATTATTGAACATTTTAGCAAAGCAACTGTTTTTTTATGGATTATATCCATCGTGACAGCCATTTGTAGCAGGTCCACTTGTTATCATAGCCACAAAAGAGACACAAAGTATGACATTTTCTTTTTGATTTTCTATGGTTTTTGGACTATATCAAATATTTATTTCTGCTGTTCGCTCCCTGAAAAGATGAAAAAGTGAGACTGGAAAACCAGCAGTTGTTTGTCATGTGTGCTTATTTGAGAGCAGACCTCATGAGGAAGTTATCTCCAGATTGACTTAAATGATAGCGACAGAATTTTTATTTGTTCAGCCTAAAACACAGTTCCACTTAAAACAGGAGATATGGCTGTAGCCAGCAGGCCAGCTGGGGCCAGAAAGACACAGATGGACAAATCTTAGGGGAGTATGTGACCCTGACCTTCCCTCCTACACAGACACAGTATAACACACACATAAACATGCAGCAATAAACTGCTCCTCAGGACATCTTTTCCCTGGAAAAATCACTCTGTGTAGCATTTCCATTTCTGACCACAAAGTGGCAGCATATCACAAGGAAATTCATGTGCCAGGCTGGTGTAAGACACAAAGTGCAAGCAGAATTGCTACATAGAGTGGTTATAAATGTCAAAGCATGGTGGAAAAGTTTCAGATTTGGCCCTATGAAATCCAACATCTATTGATTTTACAATTGTTTAAGTTAAAAAAACGACATTTTAAAACCTAGGACAAACAAAAATGTACCACATTTGTTTACTAATTATTAAAAATATCCAATGTGATGGGCTTAATTCTTCAACAGAAAAAGTACACAAACGTTGCTCCAAGTTAGGAATATCTTTGAGAAGTTTCATCAAATTTTGGTCAAACGCCGGTGAACGTGTTGACTGTGAGTTTATTTTGTGTTGTATGTAATAAGAGGTCTAAAAGAGAGTAAGAGTGTATGGCAGCATGCTGAAGTCCTCCCACTTCTCCATGTGCTTCTGCCTCCTGTCTTGATGTTTTTCCCTCTAAAGTACGTTTATGTTTACGTTGAACTTTAACTTGAGCTCTGCTCTCATTATCCCTGCACCAAACCTGAGCACTTGTTTTATGTTCATACTTTCAAAGAAGAACTGAATTAATATTTTGTTTTGGTTTTGCCTGAGAGGAATAAAAGTCATTTTAATGCAAGTTGCTTTCATTTGACACAATTTTAGTTCCTTTAGAGGCAAAACTTCAGTGTTTTGACAGGCAATTTGTCACCACTGATTTTTGTTTGACTTCCTCCCCACCATTAGTTTAACGATGATGTTCTGCCTTCTTGAGACTCCATCCACACTGAAGGCAATATTTCTATATACATGGACTAAAAGTGTTGACCTGCCATAATGTTGCAGGAGGATGTTGGAGCCCTTTGTATTCTAATGTTGTGCTTGTGAAGGAAGTTTTTACATGAGCATTTAAACTCAACTATATCTTTAAAAAAAACTTTTAGAATGTAAATAAAAATGTGAACAAAAGGAGACAGAGGAGGAATAAAGTGTTGCAAATTATGCTTGAAAAGATTTGGTTTGTGATTTGTGTGTCTGTGTGTGCATGTATGTATATGTATGGCCCTACCATCGTGTGCCCGGGCATGCCTGAATCGTGTGGTTGTGTGCGTGTTATGTGCGTGCACGTACATGCACTTTGTGTGTGTGCTTCCTTCCAGTCCGCACGCAGTCCCAGATCGCCTGCGTCTCCGAGTGAACCGGATCAACCTTCAGGAGTACGAAAAGCTGCAGTATGACAAAGAACGACTTCGTGACATCTGTAAGGCTTTCTGCACATGTTTTCTGTTTTGCTTTTGTTCCATTATTAGATGAAGAACTGCATGATTTGTGTTTGTACCTGTTGGATGGTTGCCCAGGTTGAGTAGTACAGTCTAATGAATGAGCTGGGACTCTTTCTAAACAGTTTTATGGGGAAGTAATTGGTTACCATTGTGTTTAAAGCTTATTCTGCTGCCACCAAGTGGCCTAAAACATTATACGCAACTCATGCTTTCCAACTTTGATGGCCTTATGTGTGTGTTTGTGTGTTTTCCAGCAATACCAGTTGGCATTGTGGTGGTGAGAGGAGACTGTGACCTGGAGACCTGCAGACTCTACATTGACAGACTACAAGAGGCAAGTGTTTGTCATCATCAACATCACTCGGCAACATAGTCACCTTGACTTCCTTCCTTTTTCACCTCCTTTCGTGTTCCTTTCTTTCCATCATTATTTGATTTGTGCAGCGTCATCTCTCCACTCCAGGTTATTTATAGATGAGTTAACGACCTGAGAGTGCAGAGCCTCCCTGTAGCTTTGTGTGTCATGTTGGAGAGCACTAACTGATCTAAACACGTGTGGAAGTTGTTGTTTTTTTGTTTTGTTTTTAATGTAAATGCTTTGGCTGCTTGTTAACCTTGAAACCTGTCTGCTTTGCTCGCTAGGACTTACACCAGGCGCCATCTACTGGCCACAGAGTGCACTATCAGGTACATGCCTGCAAGAGTTCATCACAGATTCATTTAACTCATTCACTGCCAGCGGGTTTTGGCACATTTTGGTCCCGCTCCGGTGGCACACGTGCCAGCGCAGCGCGCTC